>ML791302.1:65906-125403 GCA_009831015.1 Picea engelmannii
GACAAGAAGTGAGGGGAAGAGGGGGCAGAGAGAGAGAGGGAGAGGGAGAGAGAGGGGGGGAGATAATGAATGAGAGAGAGGGAGAGAGCGGATGGAGAGAGAGAGAGAGAGAGAGAGAGAGAGAGAGAGAGATTCCATGTTAATAGGAACACACGTGCGCTTCTATTCCTAATAATGAAAACACACTTTAGGAATGCATGTGTGTTCCTAAAGCATGCACACTTTAATTTCAATTTGTTTAGGAAACCACACACGTTCTTGTACACATGTTTCTTAGGAATGTGCATGCATTCTTGTACACATGTTTCTCAGGAACGCACACACATTCTCAGGAACGTACCTATGTGGCTTGCTGAGTGGAGGTTCGGGGTTTTTTGAAACTGTCACATCACGAATGCGTGCACGTACCTAGAAACGTGTACGTGTTCCCGTGAGTGCATGTTCCTGCTCACCCCGTTGCCACTTTATCGTCCACCAACTTTGTGCACTCACCCCAATAGTCTGCTAAACTAGGATATCGGGCCATAATTTTAGTTGGTGATGATAGTGATCTCTGGTGGTATAAATTTTTTTGGAAAGTAAAGGCGCCACCAAAGGGATTATTGTTTTTCTAGATTGTGATAAAGGAGCAGGTCTTGACATGGGATCGAATGCAAACTTGAGGTAAACAAGGCCCTGATTTTTTTACTTATGTAAGCAAGAGGGGGAATCAATCATCATTTATTCAATGACTATTCGTACTCTTGCCAAGTATTTAAGGAGGTGGAAAGTTAGCTGGGTCTAATTTCGATGTGGAATAAACCTACTTTTTCTGAATGCTTCAAGGATTTATTTTTAGTTTTGTCATTGAAAGAGTTCAAAGTTATTCCAATCTTAGTTTCTTAAGGACTATGGCTAACTTAGAACACTGGAGATTCTGAAGACAAAGGGAATCCTACTTTTAAAGTATTGCAACAATCCCTGATGTCACTTCCATATTATAAAGACTCCTCAATTCATAAAAAAAGTCATAATGGTTGGTACACTTGATATAAATAAACAACAGGTATGGGGTTTCTTTGATGGTGCATGTGAGGGTTGGAGTAGAGTTTGTGAAATTGGCTACATACTTCATTTCTATGGACGAAACTTTATTTCGAGAAAACTGATATGGGATTTGGTGTCAACAATTTAGGGCAGTTTAATGCACTCTATTCTCTGCTCAAATGCACATTTTAGAGGAATGTGGCAGAATCACAGTTTTTTGGCAATTCCAAATTGTGTATCGATTAGATGCTAGGTTCTATTCAGATTGATAATTTGGATCTTCTGCAAATCATTCAATATATCGAATTCATTTTGGTCTCCTTTAGTCAGATAAGGTTTATGCATTTCTATCGAGAGCACAACATTTTAGTGGATACACTATCCATAGAAGCATTATCACTTGCTAAAAATTCTGTGATTATGGAGGAATTCTCAAATGGAGTCTCAATCTCCAATAGAGAAGGATATGTTTTCTGAAATGTTGAACACATTATGATAATGTAAACATTATGCATTGTGTTCCATTGGATTGTAACTTCTCTTTTTTGGAATAAAACTATTTTTTTTTCTTGGAAAAAATAGATATCGACTTTTATGGAAAATTTGACATGAATCAAAAGACAATCAACCTTCATATTAAGTTTGAATATATAATTATTTGAAATTTTTTTAAAGCCTTATAACATGATTTCTAATACATGTATAATAAATACACAATTATATAATATTTAATAAAAAACATACATATGTGATATTTAATAAAAAGCAAAAAAACATACATGTATAGTGATAACTGTGAATATACAACTATATAATATTTAATAAAAATAAAAATAAAAATATAATATGACTTTATATTGTTATAAATTTAATTTTTTATTTTAATAAATATTATATAATTGTTTTAATATATATATATATATATATATATATATATATATATATATAATAATAATAATAATAATTATTATTATTATTATTATTATTATTATTATTATTATTATTATTATTATTATAATAGTAATTGTAATTGTAATGGTATGTTTTAAGAGTTAATTTAAAAAAAAATAAAAACACATTCACTTTACACAATCCATTACTTCAGGTTATGCAATCCATGACAAAGTAATAATTCACTGTGACAAAGTAATAATTCACTGTTTATGACTTGCACCCTTGAAAACATATTTAAAATTAACTTTTACAATCTCTTTTAAGGCTATGCTTTTAAGGTAGAGTATCACAATTACTTCAGGTTATGCAATCCATTATAATAATTGAGTGTGTATGACTTGCACTCTTGAAAACATCAAATATGTGTTTAAAATTAACTTTTACAATCTCTTTTAAAACTATGATTTTTAGGTAGAGTATCACAATATATCATGTGATGGATCTTCACTTCCAATTTTGATCCAGGAAAACTATATACGAATCGTTACCTATGACTTCAACCTCACTTTAACTTGTAGAGTTTTTGTTAATTCGTACTTAAGTTTGGTGTTAGAAACGAAAAAGATATTAACATAAAATGTTAGAAACGATGAAAATATTAACATAAAATGTAAGAAATAAAAAGTTGGGAAGCTTTATGCATTTATGGAAAATGGGAAATTTTGTCATGAACATTGAAATATTGAAATGATATGTGACAACATTGAAATATTGAAATGACATGTTCCTTTCCTCAACCTCAGCCAGAAGATGGAATTCCACCTTCTTATAACCCCCTCATCAAGATGATGACATTCCACCTTCTTTTCAACTCGTTGTGGAACTCCAAATATCATAACACATCTTCGTTAGTATTTCTGCTTCCCAAACTATTAAATTAATTGGTTATATCAAGCACTCTAAAGTACCTTTTTCGATTTTGAACTTGCTGAGAAGAATGATGTACAATTTTCTGTGGAAACGTGATAGTACTTCCCAGTATTTGCATTTGTGTAACTGAGAGAAGATATCCGTTCCAAAAAAGATGGGGGGCTGGGGCATTCTCAATATCTTCGACTTCAACAAAGCATTAGCAGCTAATACCCTTTGGAGGGTACTCTCGGGAAAAGGTATTTGGCATAAGATATTAATGGATAAATATATTGGAAACATAAATTTTTTTACGTGGCTAAGATCTAATTCCTTTATACAAAATGGAGTTTCAAAAATTTGGAGTGGATTATTGAAGGTGACTTATCTTATTTTACACGGTATAAGTTGGAACCCGGGATTAGGAGAGCTAGTGGCTTTGGGAAAGGATCGTATTTTGGGTATGGGGGAAAATTCTTTTTTATCCACTCCATTACAGGCATCTTTAAAAGAATGAAATATGGTGACACTGGCTCAAGCCTCGAATCTGTGAACAACAACAGATCTTTCAGATTATTGGGTGAAGAGTAATGTTCTAGGACTGGACGCAGAATTGGCATTAGAATGGGATTCATATAGGAAAAACCTTATTGATGTCGGGGTGATCCTACAGGAAGGTGTAGACCAAATTATGTGGACAGGCGGGGCCAGTCCTGGTAATCCATCGGCAAGGAATTTCTATCTAAGTATTATTTCATCGAAATGCTTAACTAGTGTGGAGAGATGGAGATTATCAATTTGGAAGTGGAATGTTCAGTTAAAAATAAAGCTATTTATATGGTTAGTAATTGAAGAAAAAATACTAACCTGGAATATGTTGTAGAGGAAAGGATGGGAGGGCCCGGGACATTGTCCACTGTGCAAATTGGATTTGGAAACTCCATTACATATTTTCAAACTTTGCCCTTTCACTCTAACTGTTTGGAATTTTTAAAAACAGATCTTATTCCTTGATGGCGATTGGACAGGAAATTCCCCCCTGGAATGTATGAAAAACTGGTATATGAATAAGAAGGTACCTACAGTGATTGCAGTATATGTTATCTGGTTTATTTGGCTTGAACACAATCGGTCAATTTTTGAAGAAGCTTCCCCCTCAGTGCACTGGATTATCTACAAGATCCTGGCACGCATTACTTATCCCAACAGTAAGGTAAAGCCTCGAACTCCAAAGTCTATTTGGATACATCAAAGTCAGAATTTAGCCCTTGCCTGGTTCGATGGAGCAGCTGCAATGGATGGTGATAGGAGTGGGGCAGGAGGAATCATAAAAACCCGGGATTCAACGGTGTATAAATGGACATTCTTCTCTGGTAAAGGTACAAATACGAGGGCAAAGCTCTTGGGAGATTGGGTTACCTTAATGTTAGCAAATCATTTGGAAATTCCATCTCTCCATGTTATTGGCGACTCAAAAGTTGTTATAGATTGGCTCAATGACAAGGGCAGACTGATGGTGATCTCCATAGAAGGATGGAAAAAAAGAACGAAAATACTTATTCAAAAATTCCAATCTATTGTCTTTCAACATATTTTTAGAGTTTTTAATTCTGATGCAGACTTTCTTTCTAAGGAGGCTATGATCGAACCTGAAGGACTTGTTACTTATTATAAATGGACAAATGGAGAACAAGGTCCGCAAAGACAGTTAAAGATTCATTGACGAATCTGCTTTAGAGAAGCAGATATGAAAAGATGAATCTGTCTATTCGGGACTTTTTGTTTATACATGGTTATTATATCTCAGTATTTCAGTTTCTGTGACAGTTGTATTGGAACTCATTTTGACTATTACTTTTTTGTAAAGTTTTTGAACTGTGCCAGTATATATCTTTTTCTAGAAGTAATTGAGGATTTAGAGAATCCTATAAATGTACTAGAAGATGAAAAAATGATATGTCTAATATAATTTGAGCAAATTTTTTCCCTAGAAAAAAAAAAAAAAAAGCACTCTAAAGTTTTTGTCTTAATTATCAACAATAACACCCAAAACTTTATTCACTATGAAGTTGCCCAAAAGACAAATTATTATATACATGCATTGAACAACATTCAGATCATGATTGCTAATGATGGCTCCATGAAATGTTAACTTTTTTTTTTTTTTCAAACAATTAAAACATACATTCAATTTGTTTTTATAGTTATATTTCAATATTAATAAATTTCATATATTCCTTTTAAAAATTGATACAACCTAGAATATCAAAATGTTAAAAAAATTGAAATTTTAACTAGTAAATTGTTTAATAAAGTTTAAAAAGTTCAAATCTCCTCACTAATAATTTTTTTTTCATAAATATGTTTTTAAAAGTTTATAAATTATTAATATATTCATAAATATGTTTTTAAAAGTTTATAAATTATTAATATATCCAAAATATAGATAGATTTTTAAATTATAATAATAAATTAATTGTATCCCAAACGTACCCCAATCAAAAAATTACCATGCCTTGAAAGATTCCCATTTCTTAAGAAAATATGTTTGTGTGTAGAAGTCAAACAAAATATTGCAACGGAAAGACGTGGGAAATTTAAACACCTGCAATTGCAATTATTAAAAAAATATCGTTTGTACGCACAAGTCAAACAAAAATAGACATGGGCAATTCAAACGCCTGCAATTGATATATAGAGGATGGACTTTTCAATGCCAAATACGTGCTGAATTCAATTATAGATTTAAGTTGCAGATACACCTTCAATGAATTTCGCTGAGCGAATCTCACAGACTGCGTAAGCAGAGCTGGCTAGTTTGATTATATCTAGAAAACCGCAGCTTTAAGATCCCCAGTCCCACTATATGCAAATTTTGGACTATTTGAACGTTCCTTTTTGGTGGTCGATATGTCATAAGGTTGGGCATATTCTTGCATATTGTAGTCTTCCTTTCAGGAAAGAATTCAGGGCACTATCAAGAATATTGTGGATGTTTCTCCAGAGCTTCAACATATTTTGCTAGTGAGTGGGAGTCCGGTGACAGTTCGGACTTCCAATGGAGAGGGAGTAGAGGTACCTTAAGGGAAGATTTTGGGCTCTGCAAAGGGTGAGAGTCCCAATGACTTATGTATTAGTGAGATTCCTCTAAATTTTGCATGTCTCCCCTCGAGTAGAAGGGGGATGTGCTTAGGGAGATATATTCAAGGATGATATTGAACTCATGCATTCTAAGTGGAACACACTGGATTCCCTTTTGTCTTCTAGTAATTTAGTGGCTTGAGATCTAGGTAAACACTTATCCTTTCTAAATCCAATCCATTATTCTGCTCCAGCTCTTTCATGTTCTACTTTGATTGAGTGCGGGGGTGAGTCGGGGTTTTGTTCTTCATAAGATCTAGGGGTTCTATCTCTTTTAGTGGATTTAAAGGGAAAGTGAAGATTTACCCATTACTCCTTCCAAATTTGGTTTAGCTACCTCTTCAAGCTCCCTCTTAGTTTCCTTGGGTTGAGGTCCTTACCTCTTAAGGCCACAGGATTCCAGTTGTAGCTAGTTTGCATCGAGGGGTTTAGGTTTTGATGTTCAAAAGAAATTTGGCCATGTTAAGGCTGGTAACTCTGCCTTAAAAAATGCATAGGAGCATGCATCTCGAGAGGTGTCTCAAGGTCATCAATAACTCATTTTTATGGTCCTTAGAGCAAGATATGCCCCTCAGGTGGGGACCTCATGAAAATTATGTTGGTTAATATGCGTGGCCTGGGGGAGGGCCAAGAAACTCTCCCCAAGATGATTATTCGATGTGTATCACCCTAATATAGTCCTTGTCCAGGGAAGGATGGGACATTACAATACCCTAATCATTGAGCTGGGGAAACTGTTGGAGGAGGCTATTTTGGGGAAATGTGCAACTGTTTTGGAAGATAGTGGAAAAATAGACCATAATTGGAGCGCATGCCGGAAGTCAAGGAAAAGCATCGCGCCGGGAAATAAGGAAGAGCAACACAAGGAATATGAAAGGAAAAGGCAGAAAGAAGGACAACATGACGAGAAAACAGTTGGATCGAAGACCAACCATGCCCAAAAAGTTACTATGTGGACAAATCTAATCCACTTAGGGTTAGGGTTTTGGGTCTTTGTTGTAAGGGTTTTTACCCATTTTGATAATATAAATAGGCATTGTAATATATGTGGAGATCATCTTATCTTATCGGTGGTATGTTTGAAGAGTTTTGAGTCGTAGTTACTAGCTTTTGGTCGAAGAGTGTGGAGCTAATGTTGCATCAATTTTGGAGACTTGTGAGTTGTAATTGAGGGTCAGGTTGCAAGATGTGGAACTTGGTGCGACATTGGTCAACCTCACCACCATTGAACTTACGATGTAATGCGTGCAATGCAATATTTTGACGAAGATGAATAAATAAGTATAGAATGCCAAATCTTTGTGGATGTAGCCTAGGGGGGTGAACCACGGTAAAATATTGTGTCAATGAGTGGAATGCGCTATTTATTCTTTGCAATGTCTTTTATGATGAATGAATGGATAAATGAATGAATCTATTAAGGTTAATTTACAATGCACACTAGAATGGTTATGTTACTTTCAACGAAATGAATGTTAAGAGTTAAATGAATGGTAGATTTGAATGATGTTATGATAGATCTGATGAATATTGAAGTATAAATATGTTTACCATCCCATGAGCATCATCCCTTCCATGATTGTAGACATTTAGGTCATGTAATCACCCATAAGCCATCTTGGGTGAGACATCGTTGTGCACTCTATGTGTAGTGTTTCCTTCTGGTCTCCAAAAGGGTTGATGGTTTCTAGGGTTTTGTTGGAGCACTTAGGCAGAACCCGAGTCAGCCTATACATCCAACAAATGGTTATGTTCCCGGTTGGAACTCAGAAGATCGGATTGGAGGGGATTTGATGAAGAGAATTCAGTGGTAGAAGGGAATGCTTAGGCCATGGAATCCAATTAAGCATGAGATTGAAAGATGGTTGGAGAAAAAACATCTCAAGTTTGTGCAGAAATACAATAGAAGCTCCAGGTATACATTGTGCCAGTATGTACAGATGTATGTGTTTACTGATTTGCATGAGGCATATTTATGTTATTTTCTAGAGTTTCTATAGGAGCGGATATTGAGGTTGAAGGATACTCATCCAACTTAGTAATTGAATAAGGCCAGTATAATGGACTACTGAGAATATTGCACGGTTGGAAAGAGTGAATAATAAATTCACGTGCACAATGGATTTCTGGTTAGAAAATATTATTGCAGGGTTTATTACTGAGTTTGCAATTGATAATGCAAAGTCATATACTGCTGCAAAGAAGGATTTTCTGAAGGGACCAAAAGGAGGGTACATTCGATCACTTTACACGTCAATCAATGTTTTATTGCATGACAAAGAAGTGATGATAATGGAATCAGAGAACTAAATCACTATGTGCGCATGGGGGAACTGGGGGAAGCACTAAGGAAGATATGAGATATGGAGAGGGCTTTGGATGGAGGCTAGAAGAAGGAAGAAATGGACCCCATTATGATGGATGACGAACAGACAAAGGAGATAATGGAAATAGCAGGAGTGTTGTGCAGTGGAAAAAACTACCAGTATAATATCAATAGGAAAAAGAGGGTAGTAGCCGAGCGAGACGGCTTGAACAGTGATGAGGAAGAGGTAGATGATCTTCCTGCAATGAGGCAGATTGAGAAAATGTTGTGCACCACATATGAGACGAAAAACAGAGGTCAAGGGTCTGACATAGAAGAAGGATCTCCATTCTAGATTCAAAAATTAGTGTGGAACCCATAACCCCATGTGCGACTAAGACATATGAAGAAGAAGAAACGTTCAAAAAACAAGTGATTAGTGGTAGAAGTATTTTAGTAGGATGTTGGTCAAGTGAAAATTCAAGCAGAATTATATGTTCAACTAGTAGTAGTCAGGTATCTACACTACGCAGAGGTGGTAGTACAACAAACTTCACAATGGTAGGAGTAGATCCAACTATTCGTTTACCAGAGTTTCGTGGAGAAGGGTCAAAGGACCTAGAGAAGCATTTGTTTATTTGTGAGAATATTTTGGTAGCTAAGAAGATTACAGATGAAGACATAAAAGTGGTGCAGCTGGAGATCACATTCGGAGACCACGCACTAGAATGATATATGGACCTTGCAGTAAACAATCCACAAGGAGTGCCTACAACTGTCATCGATGTGAAGAAGGCATTGATCAATGAATTTCAACGACCAAGTTCAGAGGATTAGTTCATGAATGAGATGATAGAGATCAAACAGAAGCCAGGTGAGTCAATTTCGGAGGTTGATCATAAATTCAAAAGACTAAAAGGTAAGTTGAAGTATCCTATCAAAGATATGCACCATAGAAATTTATTTGTTAATTCATTATTGACACATCTGACGTATCCATTGAGCAAGTAGAAATTCCAAACCTAGGGCGAGGCTCTACAAGCAGCCTTGTAATTGGAGGAAAATCAATATAAGCATACAGATTCAGTTTTGGAAGAGCTAAGAGTAGATTTGAAGAACTTGACATTTCAGTTGAATCAGAATAAGGGAAAGGAAAAGAGGGAAGAAGGTCATCATAAGAATGAGTTCCCAACCTTTGTGCATTACTTGGGGACATGAATTTTGAATCATTTACCCACAAGAGGACAATGAGGTGAGATATGTAGAACACATGGACATGATCTTTATCATTGTCCCATAATTCAAAAGTATTATGTGGTGCCTAATATTACATTTTGTAATTTTTACAAGTCAGTTGGACATGAAGACAGGGATTGTAGAACCTTGGAAATAATGAAGGAGAGGACATTAGATACTTATAGGGTGCAGGATGAAATAATTAAAGGACAACCTGCACATCAACCACATTATAATAATGTGCAACAGTTCACAGTAAAACTGCAGTATAATAACATGCAATAGTTTGGAGCACCATTGCAGTATAACAACGCATAGTAGTTTGGAGCACCACCATAGTCTAATAATGTGTAGCCAAAGTACAATGAGGAATCACAATATAATACACCACGTGGATATAATCAAGGTAACTAAGGAGGCTTTAGAGGAGGAGGTTGTGGAGGAAGAGGATTTGGAGGAGGTATAGGACCATTAGTTTGTCACAATTGTCAGAAACCTGGAGATTACGCAAGGGATTGTCCACAACCACCTACAACATGTATGCATTTTCGTCGAGAAGATCATGAGACAAAAGATTGTCTGACACTTCTCTTAAAGTACAAGACTAAAGGAACCAGAACAATTAGAATGTCCAATGGATTGTTTTGGAAAACAAAGAAGAGGATGGGAAGAAGATCAATATAGTTACTATAGGTGGAGCTAAGACAGGAGTAGATGCAAAAAATAAGAATCAGGACCAGTACCCGTGGGTCAGGAAGAATACAACACCTCGATAGAATTTTGATGTGCGCAAAGAGAAGGAGAAATTCAAGGAGGCCAGACAGGAGATTTTGAAGCAAAATATTGCATCTACTTCAGGTATAAATCCAGGAGATGATGTACTAGTGTATGACATGCCTCACCTGTTTGATCAGACCAACATAGACCAGAATTCAGAGCAAGTAAGTAATATGAGAAACTTTTTGGGGTCTTGTGTCAAGTTGTTGAATGATAAAAACTCTTTACAAGTATTACAAAGTCTATTAGAGAATTTCAATTATGGGGAATAAACGAAATTAGAACAGAAGACAGTCAATTAGGTTCATAAGAAGAGAAGAACAAGTAGGGAGTTCATATTGAATTCAAACATTGGAGATTTTAAAATGGGTGATATCATATTAGACTTAGGGTCTGAAGTAAATTTTTTTCCTAAGAAAACATGGGAAGCCATGGGAGAACCTACATTGAGATTTTCACCTATTCAGTTAAAGTTAGGAAATCAACATAGAGTGGTACCATTTAATATATTGAAGGACATACCTATCTATCTATATGGTGTGCGTACTATGGAATACTTTGAGGTGATTGACATAGTAGATAACACTTCACCATATCCAACATTGTTGGGTCTGGATTTGGCATTTGAAAATCAAGCTATTATTAACCTCAAGACTAGAAAAATGATATTTGAATCAGGAGAATATAGAGTTATTGCACCATTAGATCCTTCAAAAGGAGGAAGGTATGTGGAACCTACAACAGAGAATTTTATTACAGAAGAAACAAATTAATTATATAGAACTATCGCACGAGAAGAAGATAATGTCAACCCAGTAGTAGATGGAATGCTTAATTGGAGAAGCATTAGTTTGTGTGCTTCAGAATATAAAACAAGACTAGAGAATTGGTAGTAACGATTACATGAGTTATCCACCATAAGATGTGCAAGGATGACACGTTCACTAAGATGGGTTGGTACAAAGGTAAGGGAACCACCCACTTTTTATGGTCAAAATGATTTAGAGGAATTTTTAACAAAGTTTGAGTTAGAAGTTTTTGAAAGTAAGAGGTTACTAGTTTTAGATATTTCTTTAAAATCTACACCTGCACGTTGGTGAGGTACTCATAAGAAGAAGATTCAGAACTGGTATCAATGCAAGAGGTTACTGTGCATCAGATTTGGCGCAGAACAGGAGAACAAATATTTGGAGAAGTATGATGGAATGGGACAACCCAGAGAAAATGTAGAAATATGTATAACTCAGTGGCGATTAGTACCACCAGAGGAGTGGCCACATCAATTTATTCATACATTGGAAGGAATCCCAAGGAATTGGTACATAGAATTCGAACAACGCAGAGAAACTGCAAATTGGGAGGAGATGCAACATAATTTTGTGATTACATTTACATTTGAGCATGAGAATCTAGAGATAGATACAACACTGAAGTTGGTAAGAGATAGTATTTTTGAAGAACCAGAAGTGGAGATTGTGATAACTTATTAGAACCATAAGAGATATATAGTAAGACAACTTCTACATTGTTATCACATCGTAGAAGATGATCCAACAGAAGAAAACCCGTTCAACATCAAGATTACAGAAGTTGAAGGAGAAAGAGAAACAAAAGGTCCAAATCTAGATTCATAATATTATGCTGCACCACTGAAGATCAATAAGGTAAACATTGGAACAAAAGAAAACCCAAAGATTGCAAATATTGGAGATTATTGGGATAACCAGATAGTAGAAATAATAATAGAGTTATTGCGCGAGTATAGTGACCTATTTCCAATGACGTTCTGAGAGATGAAGGGGGTTGTTGGAGAACTTGGAGAGATGAAGATCTCTTTGAAGCCAAATACTATACCAATAAGATAGAGACCTTATAGGTTGAATCTAGTGTATAAGTAGAAGGTGAAGGAAGAAATTGATAAGATGTTAGAGTTTGGGATAATAGAACCTATGGAAGAATATGAATGGATTATCCCTATGGTAGTGCAAGAGAAGAATCAAGGGGGAATAAGGATCTGTGAAGACCTAAGAAATATGAATGATGCATGTATGCATGATCCCTTCCCTACCCCATTTACAGATGAAGTATTGGAGAATGTAGGAGGTCAATAATCATATCCATTCATTGATGGATTTTCAGGATATCACCAGATCAAAATAGCACCTAAAGATTGATGCAAGACTACATTTGCAACAAAATGGGGGTCCTATTAGTATAAATTAGTGTCTTTCGGGTTGAAGAATGTCCCTGTTAGTTTTTCAAGACTAGTAGTTGTTTCCTTTAAGGAATTTATTCATAAGTTTTTGGAAGTTTATTTGGATGATTGGACAATGTTTAGTTTATTGAAGGATCATGTTGAATTGTTAAGATTGATTTTAGATAGGTGTAGCAAATGTCATATTTCATTGAATATTAAGAAATGCATTTTTAACACACCATTTGGTATTATGTTAGGGAATGTGGTGTATAAATAGGGTATGTTGGTTGATCCTACTAAAATTGTTGTCATAGTGAATCTACCACCACCTAAGTCAGTGCACCAGTTAAAATCTACACTTGGTCATACAGGTTACTACAAGAAGTTTATAAGGGGATATGCATAGATCACTGCACTGATGGAAAAATTGTTGAAGAAGGACATCAAGTATCAGTGGAATGATGAATGTGAATATAGTTTGGATATTTTGAAGGAGAAAATGGTGATAATGCCAATTTTGTTGTTTCCAAATTGGTCAAAATAATTTCATGTGCATGTGGATGCATCTGCAATAGCGCTTGGAGAAATATTAACACAACCAGGAGAAGGTGATATACATCACCCAATAGAATTTGCAAGCAGAAAGATATTAGATTTAGAACAAAATTACAACACAACATAAAGAGAAGGGTTGGATATGGTGTATGCATTGCAAAAGTTCAAACATTATTTGTTAGGTCAACATTTTAAGATGTTTACAAATCATTCTGCTCTTAGATATTTGGTCAATAAGTCAGTGTTGGAGGGAAGACTATGCAGATGGTTATTCTTATTTTAGGAGTTTGACTTTGAAGTTGTTGTGAAGCCTGGAAGATTGAATGCAGGTCCAGATCGTCTATCTAGGATAACTAATGGAGAGGAACCAAGAAATTTGGAGAACAATTTCCTAGATGAACAATTGTTTTCAATACATATTGCTGATGAATATTTTGCTGACATTATTGAATTTTTGAGTACAATATTTTCAAAAAGGAATTTAATTCTACGTAGAAGAAAAATCTGGTATTTAAAGCTGCAGAATACGAACTGATTGCAGGTCACTTGTACAAACTTAGTGCAGACAACATTCTTAGGAGATGTGTTATGGATCATGAAAGGCCTATGATTTTATTAGAAGCACATGAAGGAATCGCTGGAGGACATTATGCAAGGAAATCTACTGTGCAGAAGATATTGCGCGCAATATTATGGTGGCCAACATTTCACAAGGATGAAAATGAGTATTTCAAAGGGTCGGAAATCCATCCAAGAGGGATGAGATGTCATTAATACCTCAAGTAACTTTGAAGGTGTTTGATAAGTGGACAGTAGATTTTGTAGGACTAATTAATCCATCAGCCAGAAGATCAGGAGCCAGGTATATCATTACAGTGATGAAATATTTGACCATATGGGATGAAGCAACAACAATGAAGGATTGAAATGTAGAAACTGCAACACACTTTTTATTTGAGAAAGTAGTCACAAGATTTGGATGCCCAAGAGTTCTAATGAGTGATCAAGGGACTCATTTTATCAATAGTACTATCCATGCAATGACTAAAGAATTCGAGATACACGATCAGAAGATCACTCCTTACCATTCTCAAGACAATGAGACAATGGAAGCATTTAACAATATATTGGAGAATTCCCTAACCAATTTTTTCAATGTGAGTAAGGATGATTGGAATTTGAAGATACTAGCAACGTTATGGGCCTATAGAAATACATGCAAGAAACTTACAGGGAAGACACCTTTTATATTGGTGTATGGACAAGAAGCAGTAGTTCCTCTAGAGTATTTGATACGTAGTCTACACATTGCAACAATTACAAACATGACAAAAATAGGTGCAAGTCAATAAAGATTGGTACAACTCATGGAATTGGAAGAAGACAAGATTGTAGCTCATTTCCATCAGGAGGTACAGAAAGAAAAGGAAAAGTCTTGGAATGACAAACACATCAAGAAGAAGAAATTCAAAGAAGGATATCTGGTACTCCTCTATGACAGTAAATACTTGCAACACCTAGGGAATTTCAGGATGCATTGGATAGGGCCATATGAGATAAAGTTTGTCAAAAATGGAGGTGATGTGCAGCTGCAAGATGCAAGGATTTGTGAATGGTAGTCGACTGAAATTGTATAGGGACAGTCGACCTACTAATTATCAATAGATGTTGTGCATAAAATTAGAATTGTACATAATATATATAGTGGGAGCTAAAAGAAGAAAAAGAAAAGAAAAAAGTAGAAAAAGAAGAAAAGGGGAAGAAAAATCAGAAAAAGAAAGAACAAGCTAGAAAAAGAAGAAAAAGACAACAAAAAGTTGGTAGATAGATAAGTGGTAGACAAACATTTGGAAAATATAGCGCGTAACGGACAGTGAAGGAGATGCAAGGATTTGTGAATGGTAGTCGACTGAAATTGTATAGGGACAGTCGACCTACTAACTATCAATAGATGTTGTGCATAAAATTAGAATTGTACATAATATATATAGTGGGAGTTAAAAGAAGAAAAAGAAAAGAAAAAAGTAGAAAAATCAGAAAAGGGGAAGAAAAATCAGAAAAAGAAAGAACAAGCTAGAAAAAGAAGAAAAAGACAACAAAAAGTTGGTAGATAGATAAGTGGTAGACAAACATTTGGAAAATATAGCGCGTAACAAACAGTGAATTGATGCGATAGAATTAAAGACACTGTGTGCATGGAAAATTTTACAAAATGTAAACACAATGCAAAGGAGACAGAAAGATGTCAGAAAAATAAAAACGATGACCGAAAAAGTGGAATACAATAGAGAATTTATGACAGAGTTTATAAAAGGGGAAAATCATGAAAAGGTACATACTTAGTGTGATTTCGAGAAAATGGGAGTAAAGGAGAAAACATGGCTCAATTGTGTGAGAAGCTGTGAAGAGTCCAACGAAGATTTACAATGAGTTTCACCCGAGCTAGAACGATGACACCACCAAAGTTCGGAGCACCCATCCAGTTCACAAGAAGGATAAGAAGTGAAAACAAACTGACGAAGGATGCTAAAGGGGTGGTAGATGTGAATGAGATCCCGTTGCCAGAAAGTGAGTCAGTTAGTCCGACGATGGTCAAGGAGCAGAACCAAAAGGAAGAGGCAACGAAAGTAAACTAGGAAAAAGAAGGTCAAAAACATAGCGCATAAGCAAACCCTAACATAAAAAAAGTAGGAGCGATGCATCCACAGAGAGAACAAAAGGAAGAAGATGACAAGGAGACAAAATCAGATGAACCCAAGGAAACAAAGAACATTATGGTTGAATAAAAAAACAACGACACATATCAAGACATGAAGAAATAAATACAAAAGGAGACAACAGGTCCATCAAAGAAGAAAGAAATGCCAACATTAACAGTAGAATGCACACAAAAGCAGATTTTGTTGTCATTTCCCCAAATTCCAGAATTGGTAATAACTATAGAGGATGTGTTGGGGTTTGTTTCCAAACTAAAGTATGCAGATCATGATGTCATCGAGGTGGCTAAGTTTTTGGAGCTTTCGTAGGAAATTTATATGGAGAACAAAGGGATAAGCTCATCAGGACTTCCAATATTAGAACCTAAAAAGTGGATTACAGGGTTGTACAGTTTAAGCATCATGAATTTGTTAGAAATCCCACACTTTTGCAGAGGGAAGGATGTCAATGCCTGCATTAAACAATTACTGGCAAGAGTACATGGAGGATTTTTGTGTATGGACAGGCCTGTCCCAATTGATGGAGACCTAATTTCAAAAATTATAGGTCTTCCAACATATGGGGTGAAGCCAGAGCAATATTTAGATGATACGACGAAGGAAAATACCATTGCAGAAGAAGTAAAATCTCAATCTGGCACTGAAAAGGGAAGCATAAGCATGATTATCAAGGATATAAATGAGCCAACCAAAAGATTAGAGAAAATGGTGATGGCTTGCAAGTTACTAAGAAAATTACACAAAGAAGAGGCACCAACAGGAGTGGTAGCAGTAACCGCACAATGCACGAAGGGGATAGTACTCAATTGGGAAACATACTTGCTCAACCTATTTTTGAAGGATTGCAGAGATGCACATGATTATGGGATAAAGTTCCATTACTCTTGGTTGCTTATTTTTATATCCTTAGTGGCATGGGAAGAATCAAAATAATTAGCCTTTTGTGACAAGAGAGGAAGTTGTTGCGCAACAAGCTATATAATCCTATGGCACAATACAGATCCTAAGTAGAGGAAAGATAATACCAACATTTTTGGCATGTAGCTTGAGGAGATATAGGAAAATATAGAAGACACATGGAGTATCTCACCAGAAGTGGTGAAGGAGAATGAAGGGATATAACACTTCAAAGCATCTAAACATATGGATGTGAATACAAGCAAGGAGAGACCCAAAGAAAAAATGGTTGAAGATGCAGTACTATATCACATCAGAAGAAGTAGAATGGATGATAGGGGAATGGATAGATCAGTGGAAGGTACGAGTGGATGAAAAGAAAGGAACAAAGGGAAAGGAATAAAAAGGAACTGGAAAATCAAGTAGTCCAACAGCGAATACCAGGAAAGCATCAGAGTACACTTAGCCAACATAAAGTAGGGCGATAGTAAAGAAGTAGAGGAAGAAGGAAACAATACCCAAGGCCTTAGTACTAGAAACTGAGCGAGCAGGAGGAACAAACAAGTAAGCTTAGAAAAAGGATAACATCCTTAGCCAAGAGAAAGAAAGTGGATACCTACCAGAGGCAAGAAACTCCACACAGACAGAGACAACACCAAAGAGAATATCAATGACGAAGATAGGAGGACAACGTAGAAAGATGAGGGTGCACAAGAAGACCCCTCAACTTACAATAATTAGTGACGATGTAGAATTGGTGGCAGACAAAGTGCACGATCGAGGAGAAGAAGAATTATATGTCATGGAGTCACAAAGAGAGGAATTAATGAAAAAGTTAATGGAGGTTAAAGAAGGTTTGAAAACCATATATATCAGTGTAGCACGAAAAAAAAGGAACAATGCAGCAGAAGAAATCCCATGAATAAAAGGAGATAGTACAAACATCAACCAAGGGATGCTAGAAATAGACAAGGACATGATGCAGAAACCCTTGAAGGATATAGAGCAGTTGGACTTGGTGTTGTCCAAGATTTCGACCAAGGAATTATACAAGATGCAGATTAGTGTTGCGAATGAAGTCCAATAAAGGTCCAAAAAAGATTCGACAAACTTAGAGACATCCAGAGAGGAAAAGGAGATACTGGAAATATCTCTCATCCAAGTGCATCTTGAGAGGGATGAAGAAAAACAACACATGGATAAAATAGAGCAAAGGATTGAGGATGTCTTTTAAACTATCCTAGATAGCACACAGGTAGAGGAGTTAAGAACATAAGAGAATATCCAAAAATAGTGTAGGCTATGGAAGGGTACATAGGGGAAATCACATATCTGGCAGAGAAGGTGATCCCTAACACTCCACCAGAGATTAAAGGACAAAGGGAACATAAGGATGTAGAATACACAAAAAACATCAAAGGGGGGATCAACATAATGGCATAATTGTACAACCGTACAACACATATGTGGAAAAAATTGCAAGATGCAAAGAGTCAAGAATTAGACAAAAGGAGGGCAACCTAAACACTGCAGTACATGAATTGAAGCATAGACAAAAAAATATGACTATAGTAGACATGATGAAGAGTACACATGAGATGAAGAACCTGCAAGCAAAACTGAAGTCAATCCAGGTAGAAAAGAAGTTAAGGTAGGCACAGTTAGAGCCATTGCAAGAAGGGGCAAAAATGATGATTACAAAGTTGGAAGCAACAAAGGGTAGGATATAGAAGTTACACTTGGAGAGTGTAGAAGTGTTGAAGGAGCACATTATAATGTAGTTGGTAGAAATAATTGTAGAAAGGAGTGCGCTGGAAAAATCATAAGTACAAAAGTTGACATACATATTTTAGGCGCTGAATAAGTTAGTACAAGAGGAAAACACTGCCTGAGTGGCTCAAGATGAGCCATAGGTTAGTGTTGGGGGCTTGTTGGAGCAAGATATTTTGGGGAAATGAGCAGTAGTTTTGGAAGATAGTGGAAAAGGGGACCACAAATTGAGAGCGTTCTAGAAGTCAAGGAAAATGAGTGCGTTGGGAAATAAGGAAGAGCATAACAAGGAACAGGAAAGGAAAAGGTAGAAAGAAGGACAACACAACGAGAAAATGGTTGGATTGAAGAAAATTCACACGTAGGAAGTTACTATGTGGAAAAACCTAATCTACTTAGGGTTAGGGTTTTCGGTCTTTTTTGTAAGGGTTTTTACCCATTTTGATAATATAAATATGCATTGTAAGATCTGAGGAGATCATGTTATCTTATCGATGGTATGTTTGAAGATTTTTGAGTCACAATTACTTTTTTTTGGTCAAAGAGTGTGTAGCTAATGTTGAGTCAGTTTTGGAGACCTATGAGTTGTAACTGAGGGTCAGGTCGGAAGTTGTGGAGCTTGGTGCGAAATTGGTCAGCCTCATCATCACTTAACTTATGATGAAATGCACAAAACACAATATTTTAAAGAAGATGAATAAAGAAGCATAGAATGCCAAATATTTGTGGATGTAGCCTAGGGGGGTGAACCATGGTAAAACATTGTGTCAATGTGTGGAATGTGCTCTTTATGCTTTGAAATGTATTTTATGATGAATGAATGGATAAATGAATGTATAAATGAATGAATATGTTAAGATTAATTTACAACGCGCACTAGAATGGTTATGTTATATTATGCAGAATGAATGTTAAGAGTTAAATGAATGGTATATATGAATGATGGTATGCTAGATATGATGAATATTGAAGTATAAATAGGTCTAACATCCCCATGATCATCATCCCTATAAATATTGAAGTATAAATTAATGAAAATGTACGAGCCATTCTCTAGTAGGATGGAAAAGACCCTAGTTGTGATCTAGGCCCCCCAGTACACTCCTGGGATTCTTGGTCTGCGACCAAGTAGTTAGAGCCATGGAAAAATACCCTAGTTGGGCCCCTAGTGTATTGTTGGGGTTCTTGGTCAAGGAATAATCCGTTTGATGGAATAAGACCCTAGATGTGTTCTAGGGCCCCTGGATGTGTTCCATGGACTCCTTGTTTAGTTCTTGGATTGATCCTTGGTTGTGTACCTTGGTGGATAAGACCCTAGTTGTGATCTAGATCCCCCAGATGTGTTCTAGGGTATCCTAGTCCGGGACCAGGAAATTTCTTGTTTAAGTAACAAGACAAGATAATGTGTGACCCTCTTCTCTTCCATGATGTTCCATGGGACCTAGGAGTAGTTAAGAAGAAGGGAATATCATTTCATGATCCAGGTGGATATTGGTGGCCACCCACCTATTACAGCTATCTCCTCTTGTCAGTTTTTAGTTCAACACATTCTTCTGTACTTCTTTGTAATTGTGGGTTCTACACTTCTAGGGATATCTGAATCCCTACATATCTTCCAGGTGGATATTGGTGGCCTCTCACCTAATCCAACTAGCTTATTTTGTATGTTTTCATGTCATCACATCTTGTTGTACTTCTGGGCCCGTTTTGGAGCCCTAAACAAAGAATTTTTGTGTTACCATAGTCAAACTATAGATAGATTCAGATTTTGACAACGTAATGTGTAGTTCTCTAAAATACCTTTCCAACGGGATATCACGTGCCTAAAACGGAGGTCGTATGAAAAATTTACGACCTCGGGAATTTGAGGTACCAACTTACCCATAGGGGCCCACATGGATTTTGGAGTTTCACCTCCTAGGGTTAGGTTTTTGGATGTCCAGGGTTTTGGCATTCATGAGTAATATTAAAAAGGTATCTGGAGCCTCATTGTGATGATTCTTCTCATATGGATGCACGTAGCAGCCACATCTCTTCTCAGAGATAACTACCACCATTTGAGTAAGTGTTTCAGTTCTGCAGTTTTACAGTTTCATGCTATTTCATTTATTCAATAGAAGATATTGTTCACTGGATAACTGTGTTGTTCTTCATATCTCTGTGTTTATTGTATTCATTATATTAATCGATTCGTTCCACTCCTAAATCCAGATTAGTGGTATTAGAGTGGTCTTCTCTTCATTTATTTTTCTCCGTGCATGTCCCCAACAAGATTTGGGTACAAGAAGTTGGGGCTCAAACCAATTGAGTTGTTGCAAGATCGTTCATGTTGAGCTCGAAAAAAACCCATTGTAGACGAAAATAAATATGATGGAGCAGGAGATCCTTTCAAAATGTTGCTCGAGGAAGCCCATGCACGACAAAGGAACAAAATGATGGACACCTTTGCATAGATCCTTCGATGACTTCCCACAAGAGAAGCATCTTCATCAAGCAGCCATGCAACCCTCTTCAAGGTATAGGTAATTTTTAACATTCCATTATTTGAAGGACTGATAGATGCAGATGTTTTAGATAAATGGTTGAATATGCTCGAAGGGTATTTTTTGGTCCATAATTTTTTCGATATGGAAAATATTACTTTTTCACTCCTCAAGGCCGTCCCCCATGTTAAGGACTGGTGGGACACTTACTTTTAGGAAAGGTCCATAGAGGAATCTACAATGTTTTTGGTTACCCCTACATGGGATTCCTTCCAGGATGCCATTAAATAACAATACTACCCTATTGGAAGCTACGAGGACAAATACACTACATGGACTACCCTGCATCAAGAAAGGGACCAAACAGTACCAGATTTCACCAATATTTTCCATACCCTGCACACCAAGTTGGGTATCAAAGAATTTGAGCGACATCTAGTTCTCAAATACCGTGGCTGTTTTCATAGATAAATTCAAACAAAAATAGAGTCTTTGTACATTGCCTCATTGGGTACAACTTATAGATATGTTGTCAAGATCGAGCAAAAATTTAAGCAGAAGAGGCAAGAGTTTGGATTTGCAAACTCCTCACAGTCGAAGCAAGGAAAAGGTGGCCCAAACCCACATAACATGGGACAGAGAAAATATGGACACTCTTAGGACAAGAAGTCCAAGCTGCAACACAAGAAAGGAAATGAGAAGATGAAGAAGGACACGAGAAAATGGGGTGAATACCATAAAATCCCTTGGCACAACACTGAAGAATGTCACTTCAAATAGTCACTCGTGGCCGAGATGAAGGATTTTGAGTTAGAGGTTGATTCTAATTATGAATCAAATCCAGAAGGAGAGAAGTGGATTATCTATGTTGAACCCAGTGCCACTGTCGCTACCACCAAATTCCATCCAAGCTAACCAGAAGAACTAGAGGAAGGGGAATGCCTCTTTCACTCAAAGAAGTGGGTAAATGGGGCTTGACTTCATTTCATTGTTGATAGCAGTATTCAGAAGAACTTGATCTCAACAGAGGTCGTCAAGCGGTTGGACCTACCTACGATGCCACACCCGCAACCCTACACCATCGTCTGGCTTCACCAAGGAAGAGATATCCGTGTCAGTCAACAGTGGCGTCTTCCCCACAACATCAAGCCCTTCAAAGATGAGGTATTGTGTGATATTTCTCCCCTTGAAGTTTGTGATGTTATTTTAGGACAACCATATTTGTGGAAGCGTCATGCTATGTATGAGTCTATACCCCGCAGTGTTATTATTACTTTGGGTAGACAATTGTACAAGATACCAGAGGTAGTGTCGCCTACCACTATTTATTTAATATATGCTAAGCAATGAAGTAAGGTCATTTCACAAACCGAGAAGTTCATCTTCTTTGTGATCTGTTCTCACAATAAGCAGAAGTTATTCGCCACCTCCATGGCCTCTACTCAGAGCCTTTATTTGCAGCAGAAGCAAGTGGACGGGATCGTGGAAGAGTATAGAGACCTCTTCTCCTCACCCACCGGAGTATCGACGCACTTCCAAGTTAAGCATCCAATTGATATAAGCCTAAGTGAAACTATGCCTAATGGACCAGTCCATTGTCGCTTGCTGATGGAAACTGATGAAATCAAGCCTCAGATCCAATAGCTTCTTCAAAATGGGCACATCATACCCAACTCCTCCCCTTGCGGAAGCCCGATTGTACTAGTGTAGAAGAAGGACGAGACCTAGTGACTCTGCATTGATTACAAAGAATTAAACAAAATAACAGTCAGAAACTGGTACCCAATTCCTAGGATTAATGACCTTCTTGAAAAAATCAAGGGGTAAAAGTTCTTCAACAATATTGACCTAAATTTTGGCTACCACCAGGTTCCCATCAAACCAACTAATGTCTGGAAGACAACTTTCAAATATAAAGAAGGTCCCTTCGAATGATTGGTCATTCCCTTTGGCCTAACAAATGCACCATACACTTTCATGAGGTTGATGGATGATGTATTGAGAACCTTAACAAAATATTTTGTGGTGGTATATTTGGATGACATCCTCATCTTCAACAGAACTTGGGAGGAGCACATGCGAAATATTTAACAGGTTTTGAGCACTCTGTGGCAGCACAAGATATATGCCAACTTGGAAAAATGTTCCTTTGGCACGAACATAGTCCAATACTTGGGCTACATTATTGATAAGCATATGGTACATGTTGATCCCGCTAATATCCAAGTCATCCGTGACTGTCCAGCCCTGACCACACTAATCAAGCTTCAAATCTTCTTGGGATTGGCCAATTTCTATCGATGGTTCATGTTGGGATTCTCCCATATTGCATGGGCCATCAACCACGTGACCAAGGGAGGTGGAAGGGAAAATTTCGTGTGGGGGAAGGAATAACAACAAGAATTTGATGATCTAAAGAATCACTTGTGCTCAACTCCAATAATCTCCTTGCCCGATCTGCAACAACCATTCGATATTGAGACTGATGCATATGACTATGTTGTAGGCACAGTTCTCACTCAGCATGGTCATTCGGTGGCATACCATAGTGAGACACTATCAGATATTGTTCAAAAATACCCCGCCTATGAAAATAAAATGTATTCCATTGTACAATCATTTCTTCAATGAAAACATTATATTTTGGGAAAGGAGACGATCATCCACACTGATCAAAATCCTCTACAGTTCATACAGACACAGGGGAAGTTGCAGAACGACCACCTTCAAAAATGGTCCACCTAATTGTAGCAGTTCCATCTCAACATCAAGTATAAAACAAGGAGCACAAATAGTGTTGCTAACTTCCTCAGTCAACCTTCCGTGGCTGCACTCAACACTGTGCTCCATTCCTTTGGACATGAGGCATCTGAGTGGCCCCAACTTTATGAACACGATATATACTTTGCCACCACCTATCAACTCTTGGATACAGGCATGACTTCCACCGATGTTCACATTCAAGATGAAGTGTTATACTATCTGGGTCATCTCTGTGTTCCTTCAAGCGAGCGTGCAAAGTTGATTTGGGAAGCCCACTATAATAAGGTGGTAGGACATTTTTGCGTTGAGAAAAATGTGGTCATTCTCTAGAAACATTTTTATTGTCCCAAAATTCAGTAGGACGTCAGCAAGTATATCATATCTTGCACTGCCTGTTCCATTTCTAAGCCAACCATCAAGAAGCAAGGCTTATACACCCCTCTTCCTACCCCCAAGAAGCCTTGGGAATCCATCTCGATGCATTACATGTCTATCCTTTCGTCCACCAAGCAAGGAAATGATTGTGTAATTTTGGTCGTTGATCAGTTTTTGAAGATGGCCATCCTCACAGCCTGCAAGAAGAACATCACATAGACAGATACTTCCAAGCTCTTCTTAGAATGAGTGTGGGTCCATTTTTGGATACCATAGACCATCATCTTTGACCAGGACAATGGGTTCCTCAACACATTTTGGTCGAGTCTCTGGTCACTGTTGGACACCAAGCTCACTAAATCCACTTCTTTCCACCCCCAAACAGATAATCAAATGGAGGTCATCAATCAGATGATTGTGCACATCCTATGCATGTACAAATCTAAGCATCCACGTACATGGGATGAGAATCTCCACTATGTTCAACAAAGTTACAACATGGCTCTCCATAACTCCATCGACCATAGCCCATTTCATGTGGGACTGGGATTCCAACCCTTGGGTCCCATTGATGTTGCAATACCTTTGGAAACCACACAGATAGACTCTTACCATGTTCAGTATGAGACTAACAAAGCCACCATATTCAATGAGCGGGTTCAACACATCCACCAACAGGTCCATGGGATTTTGCAGAAAGCCAATGCTAAGTACAAGAAGCTCCATGATCAACACAGGGTATCACACCAGTTTCAGGTTAGAGATAAGGTATGGTTACAGTTGCAGAAGGATCTTCTTACAGAGCCCCATCAGAAGCTTCTCCCACTTCGCTATAGGCCTTACACCATCACTAAGGTTGTGGGTAACAATGATTTTGAGCTCAACACTCCATTATTCCTTGGCTTGCACCCAGTGTTCAATTTGGACCTCCTTTGGCCATATTTTCCACCATTATTGGACACCTCCAAGATCGCAGAATAGCTGACACCAACCGAGATCAACCCTAACTGCATGGAACAAGAATCCACAGATCAAATAGTGGACACACAGGTCAAGGGAACTTTCCAGCAAAGGATACAACTTTATCGGGTTGTCAAGGCAGGGCAACTCCTACACTAAGGAAAGTGGCTCACTCGGGGAAAAATACAACATAATTTTCCTCACCTGATGGGGGAACTCAATGCAATGGAGACCATTTCTTCCTAAGGGGGGAGGATTGATCCATGTGGATATTGGTGGCCACCCACCTATTCCAACTGGCTCCTCTTGTCATTTTTTAGTTCAACACGTTCTTCTGTACTTCTTTGTAATTGTGGGTTCTACACATATGGGGATTTTGAATCCCTACACATCTTCCAGGTGGATACTGGTGGCCTCTCACCTAATCCAACTGGATTATTTTGTATGTTTTCATGTTAGCACATCTTGTTGTACTTTCATGACCTTTTTGGAGCCCTAAACAGTGGTTTTTGGCTCGCCACAGTCAAACTATATACAGAGTCAGATTTTGATGGTGTAATGTGTATCTCTCTAAAACACCTTTCCAATGGGCTATCACACACCTAAAACAGAGGTCATATGCAAAATTTACGACCTATGGAAGTTGAGGTACCAACTTACCCATAGGGGCCCACATGACTTTTGGCATTTCACCTCCTAGGTTTGGGTTTTTGGATGTATAGGGTTTTGTAATTCATGAGTAATATTAAAAAGTCTAATGGAGACTTGTTGTAATGATTCTTCTTAGAAGGATGTGCATAGCAGCCACATCTCTTCTCAGAGATAGCTACCACCATTCGAGCAAGTGTTTCAGTTTTATAATTTTATAGTTTCAACCTATTTCATTTATTCAATGGAAGATATTGTTCACTAGATATCTGTTTTGTTCTTGATATCTCTGTGTTTATTGTATTCAGTCTTTTAATCAGTTCGTTCCACTCCTAAATCCGGATCATTTCCCTTCCTCGTATGTTGGGATGATAAAATCGTATAAGTTATATCATGAGACTCATGTGGACATTCTGCCATTAAAGAAGAACTTACCTTTTGACTTTGTCTTATTGTTTTTGAAACCCCTGGCTTCAATTACACCCCCCCTTAATTGTTGTTTGGGTGTTGGTTCGATTCTTTGCTTCTTCCTAAAGAAATCTAGCCACCTTGATTTTGAAACCCCTCTCCTTGACTTGTTATTTCCTTGTTGACTTTTCTAATTTAACATTTAATATTTTATATTATAAAATATTATTTGTTTAATTGTTTAATTGTTAGGGTTTAAACCTAACCCTAAAGTTAGGGCTAATGTGCTATCCCTAACCTACCTAACAAAACTATAATTAAAGTGACCTACCTCACTCACTACACTCACACACTCTCTCCTAGCCGAGTTCTTTTCTGAGGTATTTCTATGGCTCCTATTGTTTAGTTTTATAAGTGGTTGCGAACCCTATAAGATAGGTTCCTTGGTGTGTTCATGTATGCTACAACCACCACGGGCTTACCTTCTCCATCCTCATGCATGTCGCTAACCCTAAGGGTCTTTTCCAGCTAGCCATAGGTCTCCCTTTTTGTTGTTGATTGAAGGTTTGGTTCCTTTTGTTGATGTCGCCTTGATGTCATGGTGTTTGCTAGTGCTTCCTTGTTGTCCTGGTGTTTGATATTTCCGCCTTGTTGTCTTGGTGTTTACTGGTGCCACCTTGTTGTCTAGAGAATCTTTGTTGCCTTTTTTTTGTTGTACGCTAACATCCTAATACTTTATGAACTGGATTTAGAACTATTGATATTTCTTCCTTTGTTGTAGCATTTTTGTGTTTTCTGGGAAGAAATTACTAAGGTTGTTTGAGGCCTCTTTTTATCCACTAGGCTAAAACGTGGTGTTTTATTCTTAGCCCTTTTACTTGACAGTGACATGGCCTCTTGATTCTTAGCTAGTTGGTTAGTTTTTCTGGTCTACTATCTAAATGTTCTTCTTGGAAATTATCCTAATGATCATGATGAGATCTACCCTGAGGGTTTGATCCATGATCCCTTAAAGATTTTTTTGAGTATACATCAAAGAGGATAACAACAACATATCAGGTAGATGTTTTCTTTGTTTGGATAAGGTAATACTCATATCTATGTTATGATTTTTGTTATTAGATTTTACATCAGAAATTTTGAATGTGTTGCTGATCCATAATTGCAATAGAAAATATTTTGAAATTAAATAAAATTATTTTTGTTCCTAACTAGTCTAAATTTTGACCTTAAATTCTAACATGGTATTAGACCTTAGGGTGTGAAAAGATCTCATTTTTAGCATACTTTTGAGACTGCGTAGATCCACTATTAAGGGTTTGTTTGATCAGATTAGCAGTTAGTTTGTTTTGTATCAGATCTCTTCTGTAAATAGTTTTCAGTATGGATTCATCTTTAGTCGAAGAAAAATATAGGATTTAAGGGGATTCAAACTTCAATGCCTGTAAGGATAGGATATTTAATATCCTAGAATAAAGTGACTTGGATGAGCTGGTTACCAAGGTGATGGAAGAAACTACATCAAATGCAGGAAGAACATCCTATAAGAAGAGGAAGGCCAAAGCCAAGAGGGTGATTTTTGACTCAGTTAAAGACAACATGATGCCTCTTAAATCTCATCTAAGGAAAAAAAAGGAATTCTTTGATGCCCTAGAAAATTTGTATGAAAAGAAGGCCCCAAATCAGAAAAGGACCTTGAAGAAACAACTACGTACATTGAATATGGGAAAGGATGAAACCATCTCTGCCTTCTTTTCCAAAATTTCCCAAACAAGAGATCAAGTTACAACAATTGGAGTTGCAGTAGATGATGACAACCTTGTACAAACAATAGTATATGGTCTTCCAGAATCATGGGAGAGATTTCTCTCATCAGTAAATGGAATTTAAGTTCAACCCAACTTCGAGAGATTATGGAATGATTTCTTGAAAGAAGAGGGCTGACTTAAAAGAAGAATTGAACCCTCAACGGTGAAATACCATGCTCTTTCAGCCAAAGCCAAGAAATGGAAGAGGTTTCCTCATCATAAAGGAAAAGGTAAGAAACCTCAAGGTAAGCACTCTCATCCTCACTCTCATTTATCTAAAGTAATATGATTTAACTTTAAAAATCTAGGTCATTATGCAAAAGACTGCAAGAACCCTCCTTCATAGAAGAAACAGAAAGGCAGGTTCCATGCTTCAGTTGAAATTGAGGAATAAGAGCCTCAAAGAAAGAGAACCAGAGTTGTTACTAAAGAACAAGAACATTACAAAGAAATTTATCTTGTTTTAGCTCTCTTTGGTGTTGTCACCAAATCAAAATAAATTTTGTTAGTGGACAGCGGGACCTCGAAGAACATGATAGGATTCAAACAAAACCTTGTGAATTACCAAGATAAGAAGTTCAATGTGAAGGTAGAATTGGGTGATGATGGCACTTATGCCATCAAAGGAATTGGGTCAGTGTCTTTTTAGGTTCAGTTAGGTAATGTATTTCATATTAAATAAATTCTTTATGTTCCTGGATTAAAGAAAAATCTTATCTCAGTTGAATTTCTAGAAAGTAAAGGGTACACAGTAGCCTTCTCTAAAGGAAAGGATATTATGTGGCCCTCAAATGAAAGTATGAGCTCAGCCATGACAATCAGAGCTCAAGAAGGTGGAGTTTACAAAGTCATTGGTCAAGTTATTCAGACATTATCTCATGAGATGATCAACCCCTACGAACTATGGCACAAAAGGTTTGTACATTTCAACCATAATTCTCTCCCAGGTTTGAAAAATATGGTAATAGGTATGCCAATTTTTTTCTTTTGAGCATGATAGTATTTGTAGAGGCTGTGCTCTTTTTAAAAATACAAATAAAGGTTACATTCACAGTAATAGAAAAACTAATGGTATTTTAGATCTTATTCATTCCAATCTTTGTGGACCTATGATTGCTCCATCCATGAATGATTGTATTCATTATATCATTTTTGTTGATGATCGTTCTCATAAAACCTAGATTTATTTTCTGAAAACTAAAGATGAATCTTTCAGTAAATTTTAGGATTTTAAGAATCTTGTTGAGAATCAGACAGGTAGACATATCCATATTTTTAGAACAGACAATAGAAAAGAGTTTGGCTCCCACAAGTATGATGATATCTGTCGGGATTCTAGGATTAAGAGGGAGCTGATTGTGCCTTATAATCCCCAGTAGAATGGGGTTGAAGAAAGAAAGAACAAGACAATTTTTGAAGCATCCAGATCTATGATGTATGATCATAATATTCCATTGTCTCTTTGGGATGAAGTTTCAAGTACTACAGTCTATATTCATAATAGCTGTCCTCATAAATCCCTGGAAGAGAAAACTCCAAAAGAAGTCTTCACCGGTAAGAATCCTTCAGTTGATTATTTGAGAATTTTTGGTAGTCCTATCTACATTCATGTAGCAAAATAAAAGAGGACTAAGTTAGATCCCTCTGGAAATAAAGACACCTTTGTGGGGTATAGTGAGACCTAAAAAGCATATAGAATCTATGTATCAGGGAAAAATTGCATAGAGGTCAGTAGAGATGTGATCTTCCATGAGGAAGCCACCTTTTGTCATTCTAGAGAACTTCCTTGTGATACAGAGGAGCAAAAAGCTCCATCTCCAGAACCTTCAGATTCACAACTTTCAGAAGAGTAGAGGGAGGAGGTAGGAGAACCTTTAGTGGACCCCATAAGGGATTCTATTGAGTTTCCATTAGAGAAAACGTCTTCCAAAATTAAGCCAACATGGTGTCATGAAATTTTAAAGGAAGAAAAAAAACATGCAACACCTAAAGGAACTTTCAGAGAAAGAAAGAAACCAGATAAGTACTTAGGTTTGATAGCTCAATTGAATCTTGTGATTGACTCTAAACCTTCCACTTTTGATGAGGCTATCAAACATAAAGTGTGGAAGGATTCCATGATAGAAGAATACAAGTCAATATTGAAGAATGATGTATGGGAAGTGGTCCCAATACCTCAAGGAAAATCAATAGTAACCTCTAAATGGATTTACAAAATAAAGCATGCAGCAGATGACAGTGTTGAAAAATTCAAAGTTAGATTTGTGGCTCATAGTTTCTATCAGAAAGAGGGAATTAATTATGATGATATTTTTTTCTACTGTGGCCAGGTATACTTCTATCAAAGTCATCATTTCTCTTGCTTCAATGTTTAATTGGAAACTTCACCAAATGGATGTTAATACTTCTTTTCTCGTTGGTGAAGTTGAGCAAGAAGTTTATATCAAGTAGCTTGAGGGTTTTGTGATCCATGGGAAGGAATCCCATTTCTATAAACTCAATAAATATTTTTATGGATTGAAATAGGCTCCAAGAGCTTGGTATGGAAGAGTTGATAGTTTTCTTCATAGTCTTGGGTTCTCCAAGAGTATAGCATATTATAATCTTTACATAAAGATTGTGAAGAATCATCATGTTATATTGGTTTTATATGTGGATGATTTGTTCCTCTCTAGGGAGGAACATTTGATAACTCATACTAAGAGGGAGTTATCATCATAGTTTGAAATGAAGGACTTGCATATTATGCATTACTTTCTTGGTTTAGAAGTATGGCAGAATCATGGTGAGATATTTATCTCACAAAACAAGTATGTGGTTGATGTGCTTCGTAGATTTGGGATGATGGACTGTAAGTCCATGACTACGCCTATGATTTCTAACCTGAAGAATTTACATGATCAAACTACAGATTCAGATCTAGAAGACCCTATAATATATTGTCATATTATTGGGTCCTTGATGTATCTAGTACACACCAGACCGAACATTTGTTATGTAGTAAATTCCCTTGGCCAGTTCATGTGTAATCCAAAACACATTCATATGGTTGTTGCTAAACATATTCTCAGATATGTCTAGGGGACTATATCTTATGGACTCAGATACACTTCTAGTGTAGTTTTAATGCTTCATGGCTATACAGATTTAGATTGGATGGGCAATACAGTGGACCAGAAGAGCACTTCTAGATATTGTTTCATTTTGGGTTCAACTATGATCTCCTAGTCCAGTATAAAGTAGGGCTCCATAGCCAAAAGCACTACAGAGGTAGAATACATTGTTGCAAGTGTTGCTAGTAGAGAAGCAGTGTGGCTTAGAAATCTACTCTCATATTTTTTCAGTGTTGAGCTGGAACCCATAGTAATTCACCGTGATAACTAGAATTGTATAAAGCTCTCCGAGAATCCTGTGTTTCATGATATATCGAAACACATTGAGATGAGATATCACTATGTTTGGGACATGGTGTAGAAGAACATTCTTAGTATTAAGTATGTTCCAACGATGGAACAAACTGCAGATATTTTGACCAAGCCCCTGTCATTGACAAAGTTTGTGTACTTTCGAGAAAAGCTTGGTGTTGCTAAGAATTCCTCTCTTGCTGAGAGAGAGTGTTAAAATTAATGCAGTTTCAAGATCCATTCTCTAGGAGGATGGAAAATACCCTAGTTGAGATATAGGGCCCCTAATACACTCCTGGGGTTGTTGTTCTGGGACCAAGAAGTTAGAGCCATGGCAAAAGACCCTAGTTGGGACCCCAGTGTATTGTTGGAGTTCTTGGTCAAGGACCAAGAAGTTTGATGGTATAAGTCCCCAGATGTGTTCTAGGGCCCCTGGATGTGTTGCATGGAATCCTTTCTCAGTGCTTGGACTGATTCTTGGTTGTGTACCTTGGTGGATAAGACCCTAGTTGTGATCTAGGGCCCACAAATGTGTTCTGGGGTATTCTGGTATGGGACCAGGAAGTTTCTTGTTTAAGTACCAAGCTAATATAATATGTGACACTCTTCTCTCCTAGGATGGTCCATGAGACCTAGGAGTAGTTTAGAATAAGGGCATGATCACATCATTGACCTTCCTCATATGCTGGGATGATAAAATCTTATAAGTTATATCATGAGACTCATCTGGACATTATGCCATTAAAGAAGGAACTTACCTTTTGACTTTGTCTTATTGTTTTTGAAACCCCTGGCTTGAGTTAAGCCCCCCCTTCATTGTTGTTTGGGTGTTGGTTCGATTCTTTGTTTCTTCCTAAATAAATCTAGCCACCTTGATTTTTAAACCCCTCTCCTTGACTTGTTATTTCCTTGTTGACTTTTCTAATTTAACATTTAATATTTTATATTATAAAATATTTTTTGTTTAATTGTTTAATTATTATGGTTTAAAACTGACCCTAAATTTAGGGATAATGTGCTATCCCTAACATACCTACCAAAACTATAAATAAAGTGACCTACCTCACTCATACACTCTCTCCTAACTGAGTTCTTGTCTGGCGTATTTCTACGGCTCTTATTGTTTAATTTGCTAAGTGGTTGCGGCCCCTCTAGGACAGGTTCTTTGGTGTGTTAATTTCTCTACAACCACCGTGGGCTTACCTTCTCCATCCTCATGCATTCCGCTGACCCTAAGGGTCTTTTCCATCCAACCGTAGGTCTCCCTTTTTGTTGCTAATTGAAGGTCTGGTTTCTTTTGTTGATGTCGCCTTGTTGTCTTGGTGTTTGCTAGTGCCACCTTGATGTCCTGGTGTTTGCTGGTGTTGCCTTGTTGTCCCGGTGTTTGCTGGTGCCACGTTGTTTTCTAGAGAATCTTTGCTTCCTTTTGTGTGTTGTATGCTAACAACCTAATACTTTATGAACTGGATTTAGAACTGTTGATATTTCTGCCTTTGCTGTAGCAGTTTTGTGTTTTCCGGGAAGAAATTACTAAGGCTGTTTGAGGCATATTTTCATCCACTAGGATGAATAATGGTGTTCTATTCTTATCCCTTTTACTTGACAGTGACATGGCCTCTTGATTCTCATCCAGTTGGTTAGTTTCTCTAGTCTACTATCTAAAGGTTGTTCTTGGAAATTTCCCTAATGATCATGATGAGATCTACCCTAAGGGTTTGATCCATGATCCCTTAAAGCTCTTTCTGAGCATACATCAAAGAGGATAACAACAACATATCAGGTAAATTTGTTCTTTTTTTGGCTAAGGTAATACTCATATCTATGTTATGATTTCTATTATTAGATTTTACATCAGAAATTTTGAATGTGTTGTTGATCCAGAATTACAGTAGAAAATATTTTGAAATTAAATAAGAATATTTTTGTTCCTAGCTAGTCTATATTTTTCCCTTAAATTCTAAAAATCCCTTCCATCATTGCAGACATATGGGTCATGGAATCACCCATAAACCATCTCGGGTGAGACTAGGTTGTGCACTCTATGCACAATGTTTCCTTTTGTTCTCCAGAAGGGCCGATGGTTTCTAGGGTTTTGTTGGAGAACTAAGGTAGAACCCGAGTCAACCCATACATCCAATAGAAACTATTCCCAGGATGGGGCTTCTTGAGGGTGGAAGTTGTTGGCTTGTCTGGGGGTCTTATTATTGGTATTTCAACACAATTTGGATTGCTTAATTGTTTCTCAATATTTTCATGCCTCCTCATGGAAGTTTTATGTATGGAAATGGGATGCAAATTCACCATTTTTAATCTTTATGTGCCTTATGTTGGGAAATAGACATTCTGGGCACGTCCGTTTGATCTCAACTATATTAGGCGAGATAATTTAATAATCAATGGGGATTTAAACTTTGCTATCAGTAGGGATGAGAATTGGGGTTCATTGGCTTGTGAGGATAAGTTGGGAGGTTTCTTCATAGAAAAAATGGAGGTGGTTGGTGTATTTGACATTGAACCCATTCAAATTTGGCCAACGTGGAGTAATAACCAGGAGGGATCAATGACCCTACCGTTCTTGGGTGTGACCATTCTGATGCTCTGATCACTTCCCTATTTTCTTAAAATTGGGGAATGCGGAGTAGATGTTGGGAGTTCCCTTTAAGTATAAATCCTCTTGGGTTGAGGTGGTATGTTTTTAGTCTTTGATTAGGGAGAATTGGATGCATTTTTTGGAAGACTAAAATTCGTTAGTTATTGCTTAGTTTTCCTCAACATTGTGTACCCTAAAAGGGAAGGTTTCTTCTTAGGAAGCCAAGAGCAAGAAAGGAAAAGAGATGGAGCTTCGATGTGTTGAAGAGGAATTATAATTAATTTATGGAAACACTCAGGGGGGATAGGTTTCTATGAATTTTTTGGAGAATTTTCGATCCTTGGAAGCTCATCATTTTAATATCTTGTTAGAACAGGAAAAAGAGTGGAGGATGAAGAGTCATGCCCTCTAGATTGAGGCCAGTTATCAAAAAACTATTTTTTTTCAAAAGTGAGAAAGTTATCAAAAGAACTATAGTACTATTTGAGAGCTTCAAGATTCCTAGGGGAACAAGGCTCACAGTTTTTCTGAGTTGGAAGCTTTGGGGGTTGAGCATTTCAAGGAGCTATTCAAAGAGCTAGAGCAATGTAGGATCATGGAAATATTAAAACAATTATCCTTGTTTCTAAGGCTCATCAAAGAGGATGGAAAATGTGAGTTTTTTAAACAAGTCACAATGGATGAGCTATGGGGGGATATCTCCAATTTTAAAAAGGATAAGAGCCTTGGTCGATATGGTTGGACTGTCGAATTATTCAATGAATTCTTTGACATATTAGGGGTTTATTTTCTCTACATGGTGGAAGGGATTCATCAATCATGTAAGATGTTGTACAGTATAAATGCAACATTCATTGTTGTTATTCCCAAATCATATCAACTTACCTCTTTTGATGATTTTTAACATATTTCTCTTTGTAATTTATTTTATAAGATCATTACTAAGCTCATAGCAATTAGGCTTAAACCCTTTCTCTTCACTCATTTCCTTGGAACATTTTAAGTTTCTCAAGGGTCGTCTTGCTCACGAGGCAATTGGCTCAACCCAGGAGGGCCTCCATACTATTAAGGTACATAAATTCCCGGTCTCTATGATGAAAATGATCTTTCCAAAACCTACGGTAGGGTTTCCTAGCTCTATATTCATATTCTACTTTTCCATATTAGGTTTGAACTATCATTGGTCAAGTGGATCATGCCATGTGTTATAACGATATCGTTAGGTGTGTTAATTAATGGAGAAGGATCAAACTTTTTCAACTCGGAATGGGGACTCTGAAAAGGATGTCCCTTGTTTCCTTATCTATTCTTTCTCATAGTTGGGCTCATCCGAGTTCTTTTAGAGTCCGAAAGAAGAAATTGTTTTCAAAGGATCGGGATGGGGTGACATGAAAATATTACTCATTTAATTTGCATGGATGACATGCTTATTTTTTTCTTCTGTGCAACTAATGAAGGTAGGGTTCTCAAGGATATTCCAAAACTTTTCTATGACGCAACAGGAGTGCTCATTAACATGACCAAACCTGCTATTTATTTTCCAGACATAGGGGATGAGAATAGACACCTCTTTGCAAATATAATCAATTTCCCTATGCATGAGTTAGGAAACAGGATAAAATATATATGGTTCAACATTAAACCGAAAAATTATGGTACAATAGATTGGAATTGTCTTTTGTGTCGAATTGAGCGAAGGATAGATCATAGGTGCAATTATTGCTTTTCAAGTGGCGAAATATTATTGCTCATAAAATCTATTATAAAGGAAATTCTTATTTATTGGCACTTGCTAGCTCTCATTCCAAAATGGATTCTCTATTGAATCTATAAGCTTTGCTTGCATTTCTTATGGAAGTGAAGAATAAAATGTCAAGGTTCTCACATGGTTAGTTGGAAGTGTTTGTCCATGCTAAATATATTGGGTGGTTTGGGTTTGAAGGTTGTCATGGTTTTTGGTCGTTCTTTGGCCAGCAAATCGTTGTGGGTATTCTTATTTTGGGATAGTCTTTAGAGATGCATCCCAACTAATAAATATATTTCTCCAGGATTGATAATGGATTGGATTAGAAAAATACACAAGCCCACAATTAATGTCTCCAATCAATGGAGAGCCATGCCATTGGCCTTTCCCATTATTGGTTGTATTTTGACATGGAAGGTAGGTTTTGGCTCTTAGGTTAGAATAGGATCATATTCCATATTCCATAGTGGGATGTAGGGAAAACATTTTTCTCCCAAGGATATTATTGATTCTCTTCATGAACTTGGTTTGTGCACATTAAACAAAACGAGAAATGGCATGGTGTCTACAATATGGCATCAAGGGTGGTTATCCATCAAGGCATTGGGTTTGGAGGCATATTGGCATCAAACATGGGGCCTTTTTGTCTCAAATTTAAAAATGGATTGTATCCATGTGTCCCGGGTCAAGGATGAATTGCTTTGCTACTATAATAAATCAGAAGGTCAATACTCTTTTTAATTGGGATATTAGGCCACCATTCCGATTTGTGAAAATAGTGATATTTGGTTGTATAAAAAGTTGTGTAAAGTAAAGGGGCCATCGAAGGGATTATTCTTTTTCTAGATTGTTTTAAAGTAGTGGGTCTTGACATGTCACCTAATGTGACTCGATGTAAATAAATCCCTATTTCTCTGTTACTTATGTAAGCAAGAGGAGGGATCAAATGGTTATTTATTAAAATACTATTCATTCTCTCACCAAGTCTGGAAGGAGGTCAAAACTCAGTTGAATTTGATTTCCCTGTGGACTAAACCTACTTTTTCTGAATACTTCAAGGATTTCTTTTCAGTTCCGTCATTGAAGGAGTTCAAAGTTCTACCAATCCTGGTTTCTTGGGGCCCGTGGTTGGCTAAGAACATTGGAGATTCTGAAGACAAAGGGAATCCAACTTTTAAAGTATCGCAACAATCGTTGGTGTCACTTACATATTATAAAGACTCCTTAGTTCATAAAAAAGCTAGAATGGTTGGTACACTTGATATAAATAAACAATAGGTTTTGGGGTTTTTTTTGTGCATGTGACGGTTGGAGTAGAGTTTGTGGAATTGGATACATACTTTATTTTAGGAAAAGATAATATGGGGTTTGGTTCCAATAATTTTGGGAAGTTTAATGTGTTCTATTTTCTTATCAAATGTGCAATTGAGACGACTGTAGAGGAATATGGGAGAATTACAAGTTTTTGGAAAATTCCAAATTGTGTATCGATTTATTGCTAGGTTCTATTCAAATTGATAATTTAGATTTTCTACAAATTGGTTAGCAATTGAAATCTATTTTGGGCTCCTTTAGTCAGAACGGGTTTATATATATCGATGAATAGAAAAACACTTCAATGGATACACTATCCAAAGAAGCATTATCACTTGTTGAAAATTATTTGATTATGGAGGAATTCTCAAATGGAACCCCGATCTCCGAGAGAGAAGGATATTTTTTCTGAAATATAATAATTTTGGACATTATTAAAATAGGAATAGAGATCTAGATTGATGAGTATCTATCATGATGGAGTTTAATATTGAATTTTTAAAAAGAAGATGTTTTCCATAGGTATTAGTTGACTTTGGGCCAAAAACAATAGGCACTTGAACACATTTTGATGATGTAAACAATATGCATTGTGTGCCTTGGGAGTGTAACTTCTCTTTTCTGGAATAAAAGCTACATTTAAAAAAAAATAAAAAAAAATATTAACTCTTATGCAAAATTTAACATGAATGAGAATAAACTATCAACCTTCATGGTTTTGAATATACAATTATTTGAAAAAACTTTAAAAACTTGTAACATGGTCTTCTCATACATGTATAGTAATGGTTGTGGATATATAATTATATAATATTTAATAAAAAAATAAAATAAATTATACTATGATCTCAACCTTCATGGTTTTGAATATACAATTATTTGAAAAAACTTTAAAAACTTGTAACATGGTCCTCTCATACATGTATAGTAATGGTTGTGGATATATAATTATATAATATTTAGTAAAAAAAATAAAAAAATTATACTATGATTTCTCATAAGTATGTTGTCATAATTTTTTTTATTTTAACAAAAATTATATAATTTGTTTTAAGAATTATTTATATATATATATATATATATATATATATATATATATATATATATATATATAAAATTGTATGGTTTAATAGTTAATTTCCTAAAAGAAAATAAAAACACACTCACGTTATACATTCCATTACTCCACGTTATGCAATCCATTACAAAGTAATGTTCATAATGTATTAAGCGATGGGATCTTCACTTCATATTTTGATCAAGGAAGACTATATAAGAATTTCTATCTATGACTTCAACCTTCACTTTAACTTGTAGAGTTTTTGTTAATGCATACTTAAGTTTGGGTGTTAGAAACAATGAATATATTAACATAAATGTTTGAAATAGAAAGTTGGGAAGCTTTATGTATCTATGGAAAATTTTGTCATAAACATTGAAGTGACATGTTCCCTATGTATAACTTTGTAAATGGACATTGAAGTGACATGTTCTCGGCATATAACCTTGTAAATGGCTAGGTGATAGAATTTTCAATTGAAAGATCAATCATTTGAATAGGATAGAGGAATCTATTCATATGACTCCAACCTTCACTTCAACTTGTTGAGTTATTTTTAATGCATAAGTGAGCTCGGTGTCAGAAAAAGTGAAGATATTAACATAAATCTAATCAATAAAACAACGGGGAGCTTATGCAACCATGGAAAGTCCCACCACAAACAAACATTGAAGTGGTACATTCCTTTCCTAGAACTTTGAAAATGATTGGGTGGTGAAAACTTCAATTCAAAGTGTGATCATTAAAGAGTGCATATGAATCTCTTCCTAAGACTACAACCTTCATTTCTATTAAGAACATTGAACACATAAAGAAACCAAGATGACTCGAGAAAGTTATCTATATTGCATATATAATGAGAAAGAGAAATATTTTTTATATAGGATTACAAGAAACTTGAGTCAATCCACTTCATGAATGTGAGATAGACCGAGAAACACAATAAAGTGAAATAAGACATAAAAGCATAAATAATATAAAGTCAAGTTGTATTTATTAATTCCTAAGTATAATAACTAATTGACCACCATAAGATAATAATTACTTTAACATCTTCCCTTGATGGTCAATCTACTAACTACACCAAGCTTATCCTATAATTTTATATACTTTTCTAGACCCAAAGACTTGGTGAGAATGTCTGTTGTTTGGTCCTTCGTGGGATAGTACTACAACTCAATAGATCCATCTTGTATAAGATGTTTGATGAAGTGGAAATGTACTTCAACATGTTTGGTACTCTGTTGGAAGAACAAATTCTTGGCAAGTTTGATCACCTTTGATTGTCACATAATAGGGGTGGTATGTCTATTTGTTGCATTTGCATATATGAAAGCATCCTCCTAAGCCAAACTACTTCATGGGATCCTTTCACTACTCAATATTTTGCCTCTATCAATGAAAGGAATATTGCATGCTGCTTCTTGCTATTCCATGTGATTGCACTCGTGCCAAAGTTGAAAACATATCCAAAAGTGGATTTTCTATCATTAAATGAACCTGTCGTATATGAATCTATATACCCACATAGTCAAGGGTATTTTCTTATGCTATACATAATTCCAAAGCTATGTGTCCCTTTCACATATATCAACACTTGCTTCACTGCAATCCAATTCTCTACCTTAGGTGTTGTCATGAATATGGAAACGAAGCTCACAATGAAACACAAATGAGGTCTAGTGGTTGTAAGATATATCATTCTACCTAGTAGTTTCTTGTATATTGACTCATTAATTGCCTTAGAGTTAGTCTTGGATGAAAGTTTTATCCCTTTCTCCATAGTTGTAGACAAGATTTTGCAATCTATCATTCTGAACTTGTCAAGCAAACTCTTGGAATATTTTTTTTGTGAGACAAAAATGTTGCTCCTAATTTCCAAAATTCTACACCCAGACAATAGTGTAGGAGGCCTAAATCAATTATGTCAAAAGTGTTTCTCATGTTGGATTTGATCTATTTTATAACACTTTTCTCACTAGTTGTAAATTATAATGATATTGTCCACATATATGATTAAAAGGATGATATCATTACTGACTCTTTTGACATACATATATGAATTTGAAGGACTCTTATGGAACCCTTGTTCATCCAAGTATCTATCAATATCGATGTACCATGCCCTGGGTGCTTACTTCAAACCATATAGAGCCTTCTTTAGTTTGCATACCAAATGCTCCTTCCCTGAAACCTAAAAAACATATGGTTGATGCATGCATACCTCTTCCTACAAATCATCGTCGAGGAAGGCACTCTTCACATCCATCTGATGAACCTTCTATCCAAACAACACTTGCATGGCTAGAACAAGTCAGATGGTACTCATCTTTTTTGTAGGATTAGAGGTGTCCTCATATTCAATTCCTTATTTCTAACAAATCCCTTTTGCAACCAATTCTACTTTGTACTTGTCAAGTGTACCATCTTCTTTGTACTTGACCTTGTAAACCCATTTGAAACCAATGGGTTTCTTCCATGATGTAAGAGATGTGAGGTCCCAAGTATGATTTTTCATCAAACTCTCATGTCGGTTGCCATGGAATTTTCCCATTCAGGTATCCCTTTCGCCTCCTCAAACAACCGTGGTTCATATATTTCCTAAACATTATCCATAAAAAAATTTTTGATCGTGTTTGTTTTATGTTTTCTCTTTCCTCTCGATGATCAACCCTCAATAATTTCACTTATCCGAACATATCCAATGGTGTTGTTCCACCACTTGGGTATCTTCTTGGGATTCTCATCATCTTCACTTGCATATCTATCATTTGAATGTTGATTTAGGCTATATGCATTAGAAATTATTGGCCTAGAAGAGTCCTCATGCTCAAAATACCCCCCCCCATTCAAGTGGAGATGGCTCAATCTTGACACCTGAATCCTTATCCACCACTAGATACTGAGTGATTTTGAATCTAGGAGAAGTGTAGAAAGGTCCGAATTCCTTTTCAACAACAACATCTCTACAAAATATCACCTTATTTGTTTCAATATCAACCAACCTATATGATTTATGATTGTCACTATACCCTGTGATCATCATCTTTTTTCTCTTTGGATCAAACTCAGTTATATTTTCATCTAGAATCCAAGTGTAGGTAGTAGAACCAAATACTTTAATATGACTAACTTTGGGATTTCTTCTAGACCATGCTTCTTATGGATTCTTTTGCTTCATTGCCATCATTGTAGATCTATGTAGTAAGTATACAAATATGAACACAACCTCATCCCAAAACCTATTTGGAACACACATGTTATTTAACATACACTTGGCCATCTATGTCATAACATAGTTATTCATTTCAACCACTCCATTCTGATATGGAGTGTAAGGTGTAGTGAACTATATTTTGATCCCATGTTTAGCACAAAAGTTATTGAATTATTTAGAATAGAATTCACCACCATTATGATACCTAAGAGAGGTAATGTGACAAATTGACTTTATTTATACTAAGGTTTTGAACTTTTGAAATTCATTAAATAGTTCAGATTTTAGTTTAAAAAAGACACCCACATTTTCCTACTACAATCATCAACAAAAAAAAGGAAATACCTAGAACCGGTGATTGATGCCCTATTTATTGTTCCACAAGTATGCATGAACCAGTTGAAGGAATCTCTATGCTCTCCATGCTTGTCCTTTATCAAATGGTGCTCCATGTTGCTTCTCTATCTGACAATCTCTACAAACTCCCTATATTTGTTGTTGAATGTTTGAAATTCCATCTACCATATTCTCTCATGCCAATTGAGAGAGGTGGGTAAAGTTGAGGTTTGCATACCTCTGATTCTATAGTTTGTTGATATCCGATGCACTCTTGGTTTCTAGTGCATGCTCTATGACTTTTCCAATATCCACTAGTATAAACAATCCATGGTCCTAGACACCAAGAGAAATAGTGTTCTTGGTCTCCTTGTCAACTATGTAGCACTTGTGATTTCTAAAGTTAACATCTAGTTGGGTGTTGTGATGCATAATATGACTAACTAAAATACGATTAAGATCCATACATGAAATGTAGTATACATTGAGGAATAGTAAAAATTTTCTTCTGAAGAAATATTCACATTTCCTTTTCCAACAATTGTATACTCCTCACCACCACCAAAGATCACTGAATCCTTTGAAGAAAAAGGAGTCTAATATTTCAACAAGTCATTCCTATTGGTGAAATGGGTTTATTGATGGAGCCCCCCTCCCCTCCTGGGGGTTCTGCGACCTCCTGATATAGGATCCTTGAATCTTCTGAGTCAGATCGAATCTTTAGGCTCCTACTTGAACCCAATTCAACTTGTATAGGCCCCCTTTTCTCCTAAGGCATAGGTCCTGTGGAACTCATGGGCCCTTTCTCTAGCGCTCTTGGCACTTTTCAATTCATGAGCACTAGCTCCCTCTACTAGGATCCTTCCCTTTCATGTGACCTCAGGTTGTGCCCTCATGTAAGCACATGATTGTGGGAGCAGCCTAGAGTGGTTTGAGACCACACCGCTTTTCTCCCCACAATTCACCTCCAGCTGCCACATATCCCTTTTCCAATACCGCGGTTTCAATTGCGGCCTGCTCTCATATTTTTAATGTCTGAGCACTTTCTGGCCCCGCAATCAAGCATGATCATTGATCTTGCGATCTTAGGTGGGGCCTCTTAATCAACGGCTCATATCTACCTCCTTTCCTTCCTTATCTCCGAATCACAAGTTCTCATATCTTTACAATATATCGATGCGTACCACTTTCAAATTAACGGACGTGATTTTCTTTGCAATTTGGGTTTCAGAGTTTTCCACTCTCAAACCGTACTTTCTCCGCAATGCTTTTATCCAAAAATTGCAATCTATTGATGCGTGTCTCCCACAGATTAATGACTATGATTCACTTCAGGTCTTCACCCAGAGTCCACGGATTTTTGCAATGTGTCCTTCTAAATATGATGGCTATAATTTACTTCAGGTCTTTACCCGGAATCCACAGATTTCTTCCGTGTGTCCTTCTGAATCAGATGACTATGATTCACTTCAGATCTTCGGGGTTTGAAAATCTCAAATCTCAACTTCTCCACACTCGCCTTTTGTCGAAGTGTTTTACTCAGAGTACACAATTAGTTGACGCGTGTCCTCCTATAGATCGACAGTCCCCAATTACTTCGGCTATTCGGGCTTCGGGAGTTTCAACAGTCCACCTTTTCTTCCTCCTGAATCTCACGATCTGTCGCCACACATCCCTATGGATCTGATGGTCTAGATTCACTTCGTACTTTAGGTTTCAGAAGTTTCAACTCTCAACTAAAATCTTCGAAGTGATTTTTCCCGAAGCCTCAAATTTGTTGACACGTACCCCCCCTGACGATCAACGATCATGATTTTCTTTGGCAATTTCACCTCCTGCTTGTCCACAAAATTCCGAAGTTGTGGATCTTACGCCACCTGTCACTCTTGACGATGGACGGTCCCAAATCACTTCGAGACTTCGGGACTTCGGCGGTATTCTCTCCTCTGCACTTCAAGAGACTTAAATCATGTGCACCTTGCCCAGATCCAATGATCTGGAATGATCCCTCTCCCTCGTGGATGGATCTTGACCGATAATTCATGAAGCCATCAGAGCTTCACCCTCTTTCAAATATTTATCCCTGTTATCCCTTCTGAACTTGATCTCCTTGAGGATTTTTGTCTCCCACACACTCCTTGCATTCCTGGGATCTTGACAAACTCAGATCGAAGGATTTCTTCGAAAGAAATTCTTCCCACACTCCTTGCGCTCCTCTTTTCTGGTTCTTCAACACTTAGTCGCTCCTTGATTGCTCCATTCACATTGTATGGTTTAATAGTTAATTTCCTAAAAGAAAATAAAAACACATTCACGTTATACAATCCATTACTTCAGGTTATGCAATCCATTACAAAGTAATGTTCATAATGTATTAAGTGATGGGATCTTCACTTCATATTTTGATCAAGGAAGACTATATAAGAATCTCTACCTATGACTTCAACCTTCACTTTAACTTGTAGAGTTTTTGTTAATGCATACTTAAGTTTGGGTGTTAGAAACAATGAATATATTAACATAAATGTTTGAAATAGAAAGTCAGGAAGCTTTATGTATCTATGGAAAATTTTGTCATAAACATTGAAGTGACATGTTCCCGGTGTATAACCTTGTAAATGGCTAGGTGATAGAATTTTCAATTGAAAGATCAATCATTTGAATAGTATAGAGGAATCTATTCATATGACTCCAACCTTCACTTCAACTTGTTGAGTTATTTTTAATGCATAAGTGAACTCGGTGTCAGAAAAAGTGAAGATATTAACATAAATCTAATCAATAAAACAATGGGGAGCTTATGTAGCCATGGAAAGTCCCACCACAAACAAACATTGAAGTGGCACATTCCTTTCCTAGAACTTTGAAAATGATTGGGTGGTGAAAACTTCAATTCAAAGTGTTATCATTAAAGAGTGCATATGAAGCTCTTCCTAAGACTGCAACCTTCATTTCTATTAAGAAAATTGAACACATAAAGAAGCCAAGATGACTCAAAAGAGTTCTCTGTATTGCATATATAATGAGAAAGAGAAATATTTCTTATATAGGATTACAAGAAACTTGAGTCAATCCACTTCATGAATGTGAGATAGACTGAGAAACACAATAAAGTGAAATAAGACATAAAAGCATAAAATAATATAAAGTCAAGTTGTAATTATTAATTCCTAAGTATAATAACTAATTGACCACCATAAGATAATAATTACTTTAACATCTTCCCTTGATGGTCAATCTACTAACTACACCAAGTTTATCCTATAATTTTATGTACTTTTCTACACCCAAAGACTTGGTGAGAATGTTTGTAGTTTGGTCCTTTGTGAGATAGTACTGCAACTCGATAGATCCATCTTGTATAATATGTTTGATGAAGTGGAAATGTACTTCAACATGTTTGGTACTCTGTTGGAAGAACAAATTCTTGACAGGTTTGATCACCTTTGATTGTCACATAATAGGGGTGGTATGTCTATTTTTTGCATTTGCATATATGAAAGCATCCTCCTAAGCCAAACTACCTCACGAGATCCTTTCACTACTCCTCAATATTTTGCCTCTATCAATGAAAGGAATATTGCATGCTGCTTCTTGCTAGTCCATGTGATTGCACCCGTGCCAAAGTTGAAAACATATCCGAAAGTGGATTTTCTATCATTAAATGAACCTGCCCAATGTGAATCTATATACCCTCATAGTCAAGGGTATTTTCTTATGCTATACATAATTCCAAAGCTATGTGTCCCTTTCACATATATCAATACTCGCTTCACTGCAATCCAATTCTCTGCCTTAGGTGTTGTCATGAATCTGGAAATGAAGATCACAATGAAACACAAATGAGGTTTAGTGGTTGTAAGATATATCAATCTACCTAGTAGTTTCTTGTATATTGACTCATTAACTGCCTTAGAGTTAGTATTGGATGAAATTTTTATCCATTTCTCCATAGTTGTAGACAAGATTTTGCAATCTATTATTCTGAACTTGTCAAGCAAACTCTTGGAATATTTTTTTGTGAGACAAAAATGTTGCTCCTAGTTTCGAAAATTCTACACCTAGACAATAGTGTAGGAGGCCTAAATCAATTATGTCAAAAGGGTTTCTCATGTTGGATTTGATCTATTTTATAGCACTTTTCTCACTAGTTGTAATTATAATGATATTGTCCACATATATGATTAGAAGGATGATATCATTACTGACTCTTTTGACATACATATATGAATTTGAAGGACTCTGATGGAACCCTTGTTCATCCAAGTATCTATCAATATCGATGTACCATGCCCTGGGTGCTTACTTCAGACCATATAGAGCCTTCTTTAGTTTACATACCAAATGCTCCTTCCCTGAAACCTAAAAAACATATGGTTAATGCATGCATACCTCTTCCTACAGATCATCGTTGAGGAAGGCACTCTTCACGTCCATCTGATGAACCTTCTAGCCAAACAACGCTTGCATGGCTAGAACAAGTCAGATGGTACTCATCTTTTTTGTAGGATTAGAGGTCTCCTCATATTCAATGCCTTATTTCTAACAAAACCCTTTTGCAAACAATTCTACTTTTTACTTGTCAAGTGTACCATCTTCTTTGTACTTGACCTTGTAAACCCATTTGAAACCAATGGGTTTCTTCCATGGTGTAAGAGATGTGAGGTCCCAAGTATGATTTTTCATCAAACTCTCATGTCGGTTGCCATGAAATTTTCCCATTCAGGTATCCCTTTCGCCTCCTCAAACAATCGTGGTTCATATATTTCCTAAACATTATCCATAAAAAAGAATTTGATCGTGTTCATTTTATGTTTTCTCTTTCCTCTCGATGATCGACCCTCAATAATTTCACTTATCCGAACATATCCAATGGTGTTGTTCCACCACTTGGGTATCTTCTTGGGATTCTCATCATCTTCACTTGCATATCTATCATTTGAATGTTGATTTAGGCTATATGCATTAGAAATTACTGGCCTAGAAGAGTCCTCATGCTCAAAATACCCCCCCCATTCAAGTGGAGATGCTTGAATCTTGACACCTGAATCCTTATCCACCATTGGATACTGAGTGATTTTGAATCCAGGAGAAGTGTAGAAAGGTCCAAATTCCCTTTCAACAACAACATCTCTACAAAATATCACCTTATTTGTTTCAATATCAACCAACCTATATGATTTATGATTATCACTATACCCTGTGATCATCATCTTTTTTCTCTTTGGATCAAACTCGGTTATATTTTCATCTAGAATCCAAGTGTAGGTAGTAGAACCAAATACTTTAATATGACTAACTTTGGGATTTCTTCTAGACGATGCTTCTTATGGATTCTTTTGCTTCAATGCCATCATTGGAGATCTATTCAGTAAGTATACAAATATGAACACAACCTCATCCCAAAACCTTTTTGGAACACACATGTTTTGCAACATACACTTGGCCATCTATGTCATAATGTAGTTATTCATTTCAACCACTCCATTATGATATGGAGTGTAAGGTGTAGTGAACTATATTTTGATCCCATGTTTAGCACAAAAGTAATTGAATTGTTTAGAATAGAATTCACCACCATTATGATACCTAAGAGAGGTAATGTGACAAATTGACTTTATTTATACTAAGGCTTTGAAATTTTGAGATTCATTAAATAGTTCAGATTTTAGTTTAAAAAATACACCCACATTTTCCTACTATAATCATCAACAAAAAAAGGAAATACCTAGAACCGGTGATTGATGCCCTATTTATTGTTCCACAAGTATGCATGAACCAGTTGAATGAATCTCTATGCTCTCCATGCTTGTCCTTTATAAAATGGCGCTCCATGTTGCTTCTCTATCTGACAATCTCTACAAACTCTCTATATTTGTTGTTGAATGTTTGAAACTCCATCTACCATATTCTCTCATGCCAACTGAGAGAGGTGGGTAAAGTTGAGGTTTGCATACCTCTGATTCTATAGTTTGTTGATATCCGATGCACTCTTGGTTTCTATTGCATGCTCTATGACTTTTCCAATATCCACTAGTATGAACAATCCATGGTCCTAGACACCAAGAGAAATAGTGTTCTCGGTCTCCTTGTCAACTATGTAGCACTTGTGATTTCTAAAGTTAACATCTAGTTGGGGGTTGTGCTGCATAATATGACTAACTGAAAGAATATTAAGATCCATACATGACATGTAGTATACATTGAGGAATAGTAAAAATTTTCCTCCAAAGAAATATTCACATTTCCTTTTCCAACAATTGTATAATCCTCACCACCACCAAAGATCACTAAATCCTTAGAAGAACAAGGAGTCTAATCTTTCAACAAGTCATTCCTATTGGTGAAATGGATTTATTGATGGAGCCCTCCTCCCCTCCTGGGGGTTCTGCGACCTCCTGATCTAGGATCCTTCAATCTTCTGAGTCATATCAAATCTTCAGGCTCCTGCTTGAACCCAATTCAACTTGTACAGGCCCCCTTTTCTCCTAAGGCGCAAGTCCCATGGAACTCGTGTGCCCTTTCTCTAGCACTCTTGGCACTTTTCAATTCGCAGGCACTAGCTCCCTCTGCAAGGATCCTTCCCTTTCATGTGACCTCGGGTTGTGCCCTCATGTAAGCACATGATTGTGGGAGCGGCCTAGAGGGGTTTGAGACCACACCGCTTTTCTCCCCACAATTCACCTCCAACTGCCACATATCCCTTTTCCAATACCATGGTTTCAATTGCGGCCTACTCTTAGATTTTTAATGTCTGAGCAGTTTTTGGCCCCGCAATCAAGCATGACCGTTGATCCTTTGATCTCGAGTGGGGCCTCTTAATCAACAACTTAGATCTGCCTCCTTTCCTTCCTTCTCTCCGGATCACACGTTCTCATATCTTTACAATATATCAATGCGTGCCACTTTCAAATTAATGGTCGTGATTTTATTCGCAATTTGGGTTTCAGAGTTTTCCACTCTCAAACCGTACTTTCTTTGCAATGCTTTTATCAAAAACTCGTGATCTATTGATGCGTGTCTCCCACAGATTAATGACTATGATTCACTTCGAGTCTTCACCCAGAATCCACGAATTTCTACCATGTGTCCTTCTGAATCTGACGGCTACAATTTACTTTGGGTCTTTACCCAGAATCCACAGATTTTTTCCACGTGTCCTTCTGAATCAGACGGCTATGATTCACTTCAGATATTCGGGGTTTGGAAATCTCAATTCTCAACTTCTCCACACTCGCCTTTTATCAGATCATTTTACCCGGAGTACACAATTGGTTGATGCGTGTCCTCCTATAGATCGACAGTCCCCAACTACTTCGGCTATTCGGGCTTCAGGAGTTTCAACACTCCACCTTTTCTTCCTCCTGAAGCTCACGATTCATCACCACACGTCCCTATGGATCTGATGGTCTAGATTCACTTTGTACTTCAGGTTTCAGGAGTGTCAACTCTCAACTGAAATATTCGAAGTGATTTTTCCCAAAGCCTCAAATTTTTTGACACGTACCCCCCTTGACGATCAATGGTCAGGATTTGCTTTCGCAATTTCACCTCCTCCTTGTCCACAAAATTCTGAAGTTGTGGATCTTATGCCACCTGTCCCTCTTGACGATGGACGGTCCAAAATCACTCCGAGACTTCAGGACTTCGATGGTCTTCTCTCCTCTACACTTCAAGAGACTTAAATCTCATGCACCTTGACCAGATCCAATGATCTGGAATGATCCCTCTCCCTTGTGGATGGATCTTGACCGATAATTCATGAAGCCGTCAGAGCTTCACCCTCTTTCGAGCTTTCTCCTTGCTATCCCTTCTGAACTTGATCTCCTTGAGGATTTTTGTCTCCCACACACTCCTTGCATTCCTAGGATCTTGACAAAATCAAATTGAAGGATTTCTTTGAAAGAAATTCTTCCCACACTCCTTGCGCTCCTTTGTTCTGGTTCTTCAACAATTGGTCGCTCCTTGATTTTGTGCACTCCTTGCACTTGTACTAAGTTCCCACCATTCCTTATGAACCTCTCCGAGTCAATTCAATACTCCGTCGATGCACTCCTTGCATACGAGTTCTTAGAAGTGGAACGATTGAAACTTACCCAATTCATCACAAACTCATATGATCAACTATAACCCATCATACATAAACGAAATGAACTAAAACACACATAGAATGAATCATTCATTCAATCACACCACAAAATGAACATTGTCCAAGGAATTGGAACAATTCTATCTATTCTATTCATATGTGAAATAAATTACATAGTATTACAGTTCTTCACTGCATCTTTGTTCTTTTCCTATCTGCTACTCTCCTCTACTCTGCTCTACTACTTTCTAATACAATACAACAACAAATCTATCCAACGAGTGGCTTCACAAGCTCTTCTCCATCCTGTCTGCAACATATCCTATTAGTTTTTAGTGGTTACCTACTTTGTCCTATTACAATAACTATCATTTATTACCAGATAAGGGCTTCCACTCTCTATCTGCAACTCCTTACAGTTGTACAAGACTTTAAAAACAAGATATATTTAAAAACATTGTTTCCAAAATATCTCAACAACTCATTTTGTTTTTGAGTTAAATGTTGATTTGAAATTCTGTCATGCTGAGATGTCATATCCCTTCCTCCACGCTTCCGTCTTTGACTTTGAAAGCGATGCTCCTGCATCATTTATGCATATGAATTGATGAACCAAGTAGATGAACTGGGATTATATGCATGTGTCATGGTCATAAATGCATAGAAGTATGACCCCTTCTCCTTTGCATGCCTTGTGACATGAAATCGCTACTTAGGCCCTCCCTAAGTGGTTTTTTGGACAACCAACCTCTTTCTGCAGTGCTTCTTCATATGGACCTCCTTTCCACAATAATTTCATTTAATGGTATTTTGATCCTTGGTGACATACTCACCACTATTTTTTCTTGTCTTCTTAGCCCATTTACCTGTGTCCTTTAATTTGGTAGCAAAGGCATACTCAAAACTCTCTATCTCAGGGCTACTATAGAACAATTTCTTCCATCTATCATGTTGTAATATATTATTGCAAATCTCATCAAACTTCATGTAAAAATTTGTGTAAGTGATGTTTAGGGTCTCAATAAAGTGCTCATAAGAATGTGTAAATTTTTTAGTGTGATTACTACCATGTCTTCCTCCTCCATCTTTAGACCAATGGCCATCAACTATTCTGGGATATCTTTGATCTTGGAAAAATTATCCTACAGGTATGCATGCTCATCCATCATCATTGAAAACAACATGTTCTTTAGGAAGAAGGCTCTTCCTTTGTCCGATTTCTCATGCAAATCTTTTAAATGTGTCCAAATCACTGATGACATATTACATGTTTGGACCCTTTTAACCATCTCATGTATCACGAACAATTTAATCAACATCACAACTTCTCTATCTTTCTCATAAAACTTATTTTGGTATTTACCTAAAACTTTAGGTTGGTTAAGTTTACCAAAGTCAATATTCACCAAGACCCTATACTAAAAAATGGTCAGAATCCGCTCCTTCCACGTGTTGGAGGTTCTTTCCTGTGAACCTTTAATTCCCTTCCAACATAATGTGGGGTAAAAATGATGTAGGTGAAGGTTAAAAGTAAAAATGATGTAAAAATGATGTAGGTGAAGGTTAAAAGTAACCCAAAAACAAAGTAATATGCTAAAAAACTTGTATATTTATAATAAATATACCCCAAAACAACTGAAAACACGTAGATCTAGAAAACTCTTGTTTCAATGAAACCAGTTTGGTTCTTTGATATGCTATGTTAGCGATCCCTTGATCTGTCTCTATCTATAGAAGTCCCTAGTTCTTTACACTCACAAAGACTTTATGGCACCCAAACTATTGAAGTTACAAGAGACCTTTTCTTTCAAAGGCCCAAGACTTTTTGTTAGGGACCTAACCTCCCTAACCCCTCATGTAGGTAGAATAATATAATTCCATGTAATAAAGGCCAATATTAATAAGGCCTAGTAATAAGGAAGAATAAGTCAAATGTAAGAAGAACTAATAGAAGCTTCTGCTTCTAGAAGGATCTTCCTCTAGATTGTTCTTTTGGATATATATATTTAGTATAAATAGGATTAGAGGGTATGAGAGATATTATCTTGGATATTATTGTAATAGAGATCTGCTCTGTTGGAGGTTTCCCCCTCGAAGAGGCAAGTGAAAATTGCTATCATTAAACAAGGTTCTCTATTTGGTGTTATTATGGTATTATTCTAGTATTGTTCTAGTCATATCATTGTTGTTCTTCCATTTATAGCTAAAATATTTATGTTCTACATACTATTTTATATTTGGAATACTACAAGTGGTATGAGAGCACTTTCCTTGGCACAAAATTGTGGGTTAATTTTTTTCAGGGTAGAGACATATTCTGACCTCTTAAAGCTATAGAGATCTATTGTTACACACATAAAACCATGGTTGGGGATTCATACACGCAGGAAATACAAGTGGTACTTAAGTGCAAATCCATTGGCCACCCTTGTAACCCATGTTGGTACCCCTTTGAGTGGTAGCGCATTAGACAACACATGTATACATATTGACATATATCTCTTGAATCCCTCCATATGTAAACCGATCGACCGTCTAACTGCTATAACGCCACCGAGAACAACAGTTGGGAAGATACTCTCTCGTACCTGGGTAATCGGGTAGTATGGATGAGGGCATGGTCTAGCATCCTTAGTTGGTTCCCTAAGATATTGGTTCGAGTACTATTGTTGGACCCCGCACGTATATTAGAGAGTTATAGCACAGGGAAAACCATTTTCTGTAGACACCCTGCATACCCTAACCCTTGGGATGGAAACAAAGATAGAACAGACAAGATATATTGCACACTTCTTTGGGACCTATCGCACTAGGTTCCTCTCTTCATCCTAATTCTAGTGATACCTATCATTTTTAACACAATATTTTTTGTGGACCCGACCATTCTATGACACCCTTATTTGGACCCTATCCCATTGGATCCCCCTTTTCTCCCTGATTGCAGTGGTACCTATCATTTGACACATTTCTTCTCTGTGATCCCACCCACCTCTCTAGATCCCTTATGTTTCTCCTATACCATTTTCCTGCTCATTTTTCCAAATGACTACCAAACGAGCCCAAGAAATCAATACCTTGATTGTTGACACCCAACAAAACTAGGAAGACATCAAGAATATCAATGCCAACCTTAGCTCAATCAATTTGGCTATTGAGATCCTCAAGAAACAATGTTCCCACATCAAAGACCTCAAAGAAAACTTCATGGGTTGTTCCAATAACCCTTCCTCTTTTGAATAGCCATCTTATCAGGATGAAAATGACTCTTCCCATTACCAAGGTCCTCATACAACCCACTTTTCTAGAGACCTTCACCCTCCCAGAATTGAGGTGAAAAAATTTGATGTATCAGATACCACAAGATGGGTCACCCAAATGTAACATTATTTCTCTTTGTGTCGCATTACTAATGATTTAGCCAAGCTTTGTTGTGATGTCCTACATCTAGATAAAAAACGATGGAAATGGTGGAAATGGCAAAAAAAGGCATGCCAAGTGTATGTTTCTTGGACACATTTTGTGGCCAAACTTTACAACTTCTTTGACTCTGACACCCACAATTTAGTTCATTTTATGAAGTTAAAGTAGTATGGGACAGTGGAATACTTTATTGTTGCATTTGAGCACTTGGATTTCAGAACGAAGGGCATGCCAGATGATTTCTTTAGGGAATGATTTATCAATGGCCTCAAAGATGAAATATGTGCCCATGTTCTCATGGTACACCCCTAGACTTGGTTGGAAGATACTGAACGAGCCAAGGAAGCACAACAAATTGAAGACTCATAAAACCTCCTTTCCTCCTCTCCCTAAACCCACCAATTATTCCCCTCCTGCAACTCCCCTCAAGATCCATAAATTAACCAGGGCTAAAATGGTTGAAAGTCAACTGAAGGGTCTTTGTTATAATTATGATGAAAAATATTTTCTCGGGAACAAGTGTAAGGAACAAAATATTCTTATGGTTGTGACTAAGGATATTTCTAAAGAAGATGTTGTGGTTTCTCCTGTGGAGGAACTACCACCGCCATCTGACCTCACCCCACCCTCTGATACACCAGACATTGACCCGATGATTTCATTTAATGCCCTCACTGACTTCTCTTCTCCCTAGACTCTCAAATTAATTGGTTACATCAAAAATAGGAAAGTCATCATACTTGTGGATAGTGGTAGCATCCATAACTTTATTCATCTCCGCATTTTCCAAGAAGTCAATTGTTACATATTTGTTGTCAAGAATTTTCAAATCATGATTGCCAATGGAGGTTCCATGAAATGTGGGGGCTGATGTGAAAATGTGTGACTCCAAATTGGTCAGTATCACCTCAAATCCCATATGTTTTCTATAGACATGGGTGGTTATGAAATTGTTCTTGGTGTCAAATGGTTACACACTCTAGGCCCCATTCTCATGGAATTTAAGGACTTAACCATTCAATTCCAATAGGAGGGACAATAGTATAAGTTCCAAGGCATCAAAAAAGGATCCCATGAGATCATCAGTTCCCATCGCATGGAAAATCTCCTCAAAAAATTTCATTCATGAATTATATCCCAACTCCACTCCATTCATGCTGTTGAGACACCTTTTGTGCATAGCGGCCTCCAATCTATCCTCTCTCACCACCAAGTTGTTTTTACCACTCCCAAAGAACTTCCCCCTTCTTGTGGAGTCCATGATCATTCCATTCCTCTCATCTTGAGAATTGTTCCTCCCAATGTTCGACCTTATCATCATACCTTTTCCCATAAGAATGAAATTGAGAAAAAATTTCATGAATTGCTAGATGTCAGTTTTATCCATCCTATTACTAGCCCCTATTCCCCCCCCTATGGTCATGGTACTCAAGAAATAAGGTACTTGGCACATGTGTCTTGATTTCTTCTCAACAAACTCACAATCAAAGATAAATCCCCCATTCTTTTCATTGATGACCTCTTGGATGAATTAAGTGGTGCTCATTACTTCACCAAATTGGATCTATGTTCTGGATACCACCAGATCCATATGAAAGAAGAAGATATTCCCAAGAATGCATTTTTCACTCATGAGAGTCATTATGAATGCTTGGTAATGCCCTTTGGATTGTGTAATGCTCCTTCCACTTTCCAAAGTCTTATGAATCATGTCTTTCATCCTTTTCTCCTTCATTTTGTCTTACTTTTCTTTCATGATATTCTCATCTATAGTAAAACTTGGCCATCCCATCTCTCCCATGTGAATCAAGTTCTCCATCTACTCTCTAAGCACCAACTTTTCCTCAAACAATCTGAATGTGCCTTTCATGCCTCATAAGTGGAATACCTGGTTCATATTGTTGGCAAGGATGGTGCCTGAGTGGATCCTAAGAAAATTGAATCTATGAAAGATTGGCCTCACCCTAAAACTCTTAATAGCTTGTGTGGTTTTCTAGATTTAACATAATATTATAGGATGTTTGTTCGAAATTATGGAAAGATTGCATCTCCTCTCACTTCTCTCCTTAAAAAGAATGCTTTCACTTGGACTTCAGCTGCAGATCATGCCTTCCAAGCCTTAAAATATGCTATGTTCTCGACCCCTGTCCTATCCCTTCCAAACTTCACAAATAAATTCGTATTGGAATATGATTCTTTTGAGAAAGGAATTGGAGCTATCCTCATGCAAGATGGCAGGTCTTTGGCCTTCACTAGCAAACAACTTTTAGAGTGACATTTGGGCCAATCCATTTATGAAAAGGAAATGTTATCTATTATGCATGCTATGGATCTCTGACATCCTTATTTATGGGGTCAATGATTCCAAATAAAAACTGATCATCAAAGTCCCAAGTATTTCCCAGAACAACAGATTTCATCTCCGGGGCAACAAAAATGGGTGACCAAGATATTTGGCTATGATTATGAGATCATTTACAAGAAGGGAAATGAAAATGTAGTGGTTTATGCTCTTTCTAGGAAATATGAAGAATATGGGTCCCTTTTCTCCCTCTCCTTCATTATACTAGATTGTCTCCAAGTTGTTCGTCATGAATAGTTGCAAGACCCCAAAATTTCTAGCCTTTTCCACCATTTGCAGCATAATTCTTTAGTTTTTCCAGGGTACTCTTGGCACAATGAAAAAATTCCTTACAAAGGCCATTTGTATTTATGCAATCAATCCCAACTTAAATCCATAGTGCTTTCTGAAATCCATGCCTCACCTGCAACCGAGCATTCAGGGTTTACCAAAACCTATGAATAGGTCAAACATTCTTTTTTCTGGGAGGGTATGAAATAGGATGTTTTCACCTTTTTGGATGAATGTGAGGTCTTTGAATGAAACAAGGGAGAAATTGTCAAAGCTCTGGGCACACTGTAACCACTTCCGATTCACCCTGCTATTTGGCGAGATATTTCTATGGATTTCATTATAGTCTTACCTAAATCATGAAATAAGTCAGTCATCATGGTGGTCGTATATCGTCTCTCCAAATATGATCATTTTTGTGCTCTTAAACACCCATTCACAACCGCCACAGTGGCTCAAATATTCATGGATAATATATTCAAGCTTCATGATATGCCTAATTTTATTTTCTCTGACAGAGACCCCACTTCCACTAGAATTTTTTGGCAAGAATTTATCAAGCTACAAGGCACCCAATTTCATCTCAGCACTACCTGTCACCCCCAGACGGATGGCCAGACTAAAGTTGTCAACAAGTGTCTGGAAACATAATTTTTTTATTTTGCATATGAGAGAAAATATTGGCAGGCTCAATGGTTACCCCTAGCTGAATGGTGGTACAACACATCTCACCATACAACTACTTGCATGACTCCTTTTGAAGCAGTTTATGGAGAAAATCCCCCATTATTTCTCTCGTATATGCCAAGTGTCTCAAAGGTTCAAGAGGTTGAAAAAAATCTTACAGTCCACGAGGCTATTCTCCATTCCCTCAAAGACAATTTAGTCATGGATCAGAATTGCATGAAGCAACAAGTAGATCAAGGTTGTTCCAAATGACATTTTGTTGAAGGGGACATAGTGTTTATTCGACTACAACCTTATAAAAAGACTTCACTCAAAGCTAATCACTATCAAAAAATTGCATCCAAATTTTATGGTCCTTATATAGTGCTAATGTGTGTGGTATCGATGGCCTATAAGTTAGCTCTACCCAGTCAGTCAAAGCTCCATCTTGTTTTTCATTTTTCCTTCTTAAAGAAGGTGATTGGAACTAAGTGCCAAACTCAAACTAGTCTCCCTGAGTTGGATGAAGAAGGTTCCATATGGTTGCAGCCACAAGCAGTCTTGGCCCAACGAGAGCGTCATCTTCGTCAGTGCACCATCAAGGAAGTGTTATTCCAATGTAAAGATACACCTCCAAAAGATGCCACCTGGGATTCGACCACCATTCTACAACAATTTCCTCATCTAAAGCCTTGAGGACAAGGTTGTTCTTCAAGGGGGAGGGCATGTTAGGGACCTAACCTCCCTAACCCCTCACGTAGGTAAAATAATATAATTCCATGTAATAAAGGCCAATATTAATAAGGCCTAGCAATAAGCAAGAATAAGTCAAATGTAAGAATACCTAATAGAATCTTTTACTTATAGAAGGATCTTCCTCTAGATTGTTCTTTTGGATAGACAGATTTAACATAAATAGGAGTAGAGGGCATGAGAAATATTTTCTTGAATGTTATTGTAATAGATCTCTGCTCTACTGGACATTTCCCCCTCGAAGAGGAAAGTGAGCATTGTTATAATTAATAAAGGTGATCTATCTGGTGTTATTCTGGTATTATTCAGATATTGTTCTGGTCATATCATTGTTTTTCTGCTATTTCTAGCTAAAATATTTATGTTCTGCATACTATTTTATATTTGGAATACTACATTCTTGATAAAAAAATTAAAATTATTGGCGCCGCAACAATGGAAACCTTATATTTCAAAGGCTTAAGACTCTTGATATGGCTTCAAAAATAGTTAAGTCGCATGAGTGGAAATATTTTCTTTCAAAGGCCCAAGACTCTTGATATGTATTCTAGAACATTGGGCTCTAATACTATATTATGGAAATTGAGCACAAAAAGAAACCAAGATAACATGGAAGATTTCTCCATATAATGAGAAAGAAAAAACTTTCTTATATAGGGTTATAGGTATATTGAGTCAATCCACTTTATGAATGTGGGATAGGATGAGAAAGACAATAATGTGAAATCAAACATAAAATAATCTAAAGTCAAGTTACTTTATTAATGCCTAAGTATAATATCTTATTGGTCATTATAAGATAATATTTACTTTAACAACTTCAACTTGTGATTTTTTTGTTAATGCATAAGTGAACTTGGTGTCTAAAATGGTGAAGATATTAATTGAGATTGACCAATAAAAAGTTGGTGAAACATATACACCCCTTTGAAATCATGGCTTGAATGTTCAAGTGACAAGTTCCTCTACACAAACTTAAAAATGTTTTTGGATGGGAATTTAACATTGATTTGTAGGAATTTGTTTTTTCTAAAGAAAAAATGGAAATTGCATTTTTCATGTGCATAGTAAACTTACAAATTTAATGTTACATATTTGATGTATATTTAATTTATGCTCCATTAAAAAGATTCCTTTATCTTGTTGGGTAACAAAATACCAACTCTTCCCTAGAACCAAAGACCCTAAAAAACGTTTTGATCATCAACAAGGTTTGACCACTAAATGACAAAGAAACTCTTGCATCATAGATATACCTTATAATGTTTTGTCTGTTTTTTCCAATTTGAACAGATCCATTGGTACAAGTCTAATGTAAGAGACCAATATTTAATCTACAAATTATTGAAGATGATTTATAAAATGAAAGTAGGTTTGTAAACCTTTGGCTTAGAGGCCTCCAAATTTTGCACCTCTGCAAATTTCTCCATGATATATGCATTAGAGAGAGGAGGGTTCAGGGTGGCTAAAGTAGAGGATTTGTTTCTACCCATATCCTTAAAAGAAACAATTTTTGAGGATGAAGGCAATCCATTACTAATTTCTCCTCCACACATGTGTACTACCAAAGTGAGATTCAATTTTTTTTCGATGCTATATTTAGATAACTAATAATGGTCATCAAGTATTTTACCTACAAATAGAAGCCATTATTGGTCCATGGGGATCCTTTGCATGAGATTAAATTTATGTTTTATATCTACCACATAATCAAAGGAGTTCACCCACAAGATTATTTTTTTTATTGATAAGAGACTTCAACACCATGATTTGAAATCACACTTTGAGATCATAATCCTCTTAGCTTAAGAATACTTTCACAATGCTATTGGTAAGAAACACTACATCAAACACTTGGGTGTAGGCATTTTTTCAAACACTTGTCATGTAGATATTTCGTTAAACACTTAACATGCAACCTAATTTGGAATCCAAACCTACATTTTACCAACAATCTTAGCATCACCAAGAGCCATATCCTCTACCTTTATTAGTATCCTACCTTGGGGTTTCTCTTTCAAAATTGAATGATTCACCCTGAAAACACATTTGTAGAAACTTATGGCAACAAAAACATGTATGAAAAATACAATTATATGGGGTTTCAAAATAGAGAAACATAACACCATGGTTGCCACTTCATTGCCCCCTAACACTATCCATGAAAATTATCACATTTTCTTGAGCTATTTTCCTTGTGTAGCCTCAAACACATGCCTAGCTTGTTGTTCCATGCCCCTTACCATTCTCTACCATGACCACCACGTTCACCTTAACCATTGTCTTAAGATTTGAACCTGGGTGGGGAGGATAAAAATAATTCTTCCCAACGACCCAAGCTAAACCCATATATATATATATATATATATATATATATATATATATATATATATATATATATAT
>ML791302.1:142875-153616 GCA_009831015.1 Picea engelmannii
ATAGTAGATATGGAAATGTTCGTAGACCTGTCAATAGAAATTATAATCCATTTGACCCATTAATGGATGAAAATATTGTATGTTACAAGTGCAATAATCTTGGTCACAAAGCACAATATTGCAGAGAGATGAAGGAAGATAATCATATGTCAAATGTCTACATACCAACTAAAACATGGAAAAGGAAAGAAATTCCACAAAATAAAAATTGTCGAATAGCATTGGTCGCTAAAAAATGCAAAGAAGAAGATGAATGGTTCATAGACAGTGGGTGTTCATCTCATATGACCGGAGATCAAAGAAAATTTGTCAGCTTGAAGAAAAGAGGTGGAAATGTTGCATTTGGAGATGACTCATCTAACAAAATACTTGGAAAAGGAACCGTAAAGCTTGGAAGTGAAAATGTAAAATCAGGAAAAGTCCTATTGGTTGAATATCTGAAGCATAATCTCCTCAGTGTCAGCAAAATATGTGATCAAGGATACACTCTTACGTTTGACTCCCGAAAATGTAAAATCAGAGAAAATAACTCGAGAAGATTGGTTGCAATTGCAACAAGAAGACTGAACAACATATACATCCTAGACATGAATAAGAGAGAGAAGACAGAAGCCACACAAAATGATTCCAAGGAAGAAAAAGTCCCAAAGACCAAAAATAAGGATGAAGTATTATTGAGTGCCACATGTTCAGGGGGAGCAGCCCCAAAGAAGAAGGTTACCTTTTTCCATTAAACTTAGGGGGAGAAGCCCTAACCTTTGCCATTGATGTCAAAGGGGGAGAGAAATTGGGATCATGATGATAGGGGGAGCATGAGTGTTGCCATCAATGACCAAGGGGGAGATTGTTGGAAAATTGGTTGTTGTCATTGATGTCAACCCTAGTCATGGGTTTTGGACCACAAGATTGATAAAGGTATCTGGACATGAAGGAAAATGCACATGCATATACAAAACCCATGAATGGATAGTATACATCATGTTGTTTCTGGTGGTATGTGGCACATCACGTGGATCCTCATGGTTGAGGAGAATGAATTTTTGAAGATGACAAAGTTAATTGAAGAAGGAAGTACATGTAGGCCCTGAAGATAATTAAAGAAAAGAATTACAAAATAAGAAAGTGTCAGGTCAGCCCTAATGTTAAAATGAAGTGACATAAATGGTATAAATAAACATCAGTATACATTCATTTTGATACAAGTCAAATTTAAGAGGAAATAAGAAGTAAAAGAAGGTCAGATTTCAAGGGAGGATGAAGTCTTTTGGTGATGTGTTCTAAGGTGTTACGGGTAAAACAGTCAGAACTTCTTCATACAGAATCCAAATGAAGTGTGACCACTTCCATTGGAAAGAGTACAGACTGTAGTTTCTTGTGTGAGAGTTTCAGAATCAGATGTTAAATATTGAGCGCGGGGCATGCTGTACAAGTTGGGTCTTCTGAATAGACCAGAATTGAATAAAGTCTACCATTCTTTCTATAACCTCTTTTTGGGGAGGACTCAAGGAGTGAAAATTGGAGGAGTTTCAGAGAATACATTGAGTAATATTATCTACAGGATCAGAGTACTCCAAGAATTGAAGAATTGCAGAAATTGAAGAAATCTCGGGAAGCATTATCAGGTTCTATGTGATGATTGGTTGATGGTGATGATTTAATGTAAAGTTTTATTATCTCTCATATATTCTTGGGTGGAAGGAAGGGGCAAGGATGGAGAGTTCAACGCTCTCTTGATATTCGAGGATTGTATCTTCCTCTTGGAGTTTTATCCCTCCCTTTACATTTGGAAGCTGTAGCTACCTTTGGAAGTCATTACTTCCCTTGAACAAAAACTATTGATTATTTATCATATATTGTGCATGGTGTATTGTAGTGTATTGGTGTAACTCTTATACTATTGTTCATTGCTCATTAGATATAATTTAATGGTTTAAGTTTAAGTTGAAAAAGGTTTTTAAATTGTACTTGATACTGATTCACCCCCCTCTCGGTATCAACAATACATTGTAACATACCCACCCTACCTAGATTGGGTCATGCCACTTAAAAACTTACAATAATTTCATATGTATACATATATAAATTTAAACAGAAAAACACATTCTACTAATACGTAGATTCATGCAGAAATAACAGTGAGCCTATACATGCAACACACATAGGAAATAATCATAAATATAAAGACATGTACAGATACACAACATGCAATTGAACACATAATTGATACTTATATTTTTATAGAAGACCACCAACTACATGCAAACCTTCCATGATCCTCCCAGCCTTAGACCATGTTGCTCATCACTCTCAGCACTGGGTCACCCTCAAGTTGGGACTAAACTCCACCTGGGTAAATGGATTCCTAACTAGGCTGAGGAAACATGAGGTTACACAGTCAAGAAGAATGATTTCGTCCTACGTGCCAACTCACACTAACAACCTACAACTTCTCATTCACCACATGCCTATCCCACCCCAGAAAGTGTGCTCCTTCTCTACTCAACAGTCCTTCAGCTGCCCCACTTCCCTTCTAGGGCTTCAACAATAGGTCGGACATGAATTCTGAGAGTGTTATAGTTGCAGTTAGGCTTCCTTGGGAAAAATAACTTCCCCAACAAACTCTCTCACCTGGAGAGATTTTCTCACGGGCCTAACAACCTGCCTCTTCAACCCAAGGGCCTGACAACCCGTTTCTTCAGTGCAAAGCTTAATTCAACTAGGTATGGGTGATGGAAGCATCAAGGTTTGAGTATGGAACAGGTAATGGAAGAAACCACAATCAGTCAAGGAATTGTGTTGGCAGTAACAACATTTAGGTAAGTCACAGTACAGGCTCAGGAAAAGTACAGGTGTGATGCTCCTCCCGGGACAGGTACGGGTTACTGCTGGTAACGGGAATAGTACGGGGTAGCTTCATGAGTGCGTGCAGGTTCCAGAGGTGCGTGAATGATGTAGAGTTCGACTCCTGGAGGGAAGGGATGGCTGCGTGAATCCTTGAGTGAGTGAATTCCTTGGTGAATGGGGAAGGAGGGGAAAACAATCTAATTTCTCCCACATATATTTGCATGCACCCTTGATGCAGAGGTCGAATCTTGGAGGGAAGGGATGGCTGTGTGAATCCTTGAGTGAGTGAATTCCTTGGTGAATGGGGAAGGGGGGGGAAACAATCTAATTTCTAGATTCTCTAATACGAATCAAATATTTTTTCCAACAGAAATTTCTCAATATATTTATATATGTTGTTCTCATAAAAAAGTACAATGTTGTGCCATTACATCCATCTTCAAGAGGTATACACATACCGCATAGGCATAACCTTTTCCAGCATAACACATAGACATATCATTTAGTCTAACATAAGTGCTAGTTACATATAGACGGACTCCACAGAAATTCCAACTAGATTACAAAAATGTAAGTCCATGGTGACTTAAGAGTAGCACAAAATGAGAATTCCAGATCTCACAATAAAAACATAGACATCCCTGTTGTACTTTCTAGATCACGGGTAGAGACGCAAATATAGTGGGGGGGGCTCGTGGCCATCCTACCATTTTCTGAAATGAATCCTCCCTTCTAGAACTTGGAGTGCATCTTTTGATAGTACATCTGCTACCACATTCTCTTCCTTGTAGATATGATCAAATATAATGATGTTGAATAATGTTATAAGATCCTGGATCTTATCCATCTAGCCCATAAGAGAAGATACTTGTAAGTTTCTCTTGTAGTTTAACCAATCTATTACCGTCTTTGAATCCCCCGGGACATGTAGCTGATCTATACCTAACTGATGTGCTAAAGATAAGGTAGCCCACACCCCAAGTAGTTATGCCCTAGTATTTGTGCCCATCCCACGGTTGAAAGTCCACATATAAATAGTATTTCCAGAGATCTTAATGATACCCCCAGCCCCACTTAGTATACCATATTCTTGTGCAACACCATCAAACCAACAATTGGATGTCAAAGTAATGACAAGTAACTTATTGATTCTTTTGCAATTTATTTTTTGTAAACATTGTCCACTAGAAATTTCCACCATCCCTCTGATTTTGATGCCAACTCCCTGTACTGTAGGAGTGTGATTTTCAAAAATACACTTGTTTCTTTCCAGCCATATATACCAGCAGGCCAATGTTGGAAGTGAAATATAGAATTTTTCTAATTTCAACCAATTTCCATAACAATGTGTTAAAGAGATACCCCCACAAGGAGAAGCAAGACTAAAAACAGTAAATAAAAATTTCCACGGGTGGAGAGTGAAAGGGAAGTTTACAAATAAGTGAAAAATAGTCTCCTCATCTCTATGACAGAGTGGGTAGATGCTCGGGCCTTCCCAGCCTATTTTCCGCAATGTATCCCAAGTTAGGAATTTTTTCTCCAAATCCAACCAAAGGAAAAGTTTGATCTTGTAGGCAAGATCCCATGACCACATCTGTCTCCGCCACCCTGTAGTCTGTTGTGGCCATAATTTTTTTTCCATGGCGTTATATACATTTTTTACTATGAGAAAACCTGACTGGTCACTACCAGTCTAGATTAAAGTATCCTCTCCAGTCTGTAGATGGACACCTGAGTCGATAAGCACCTTGACAAAAGATTTCCATTTAGTAGCCACGGATCCCGAGAGTCCCATCTCCTCGTTGTTTCTCCATTGATTTGTAATGAAACCCAGGGAGGATTGTGCCTTGGCTTGATATAGGTAACGAATATTTTTATTTTTTAGTGCCAATAGGAGATCCCGTGAAAGTAATGAAGAATTTCCAATGCCCAAGATCTTGTCCAAGCCAATTAGTACAAAATAACCATTCCCAGGCTTCCAACTTATCCAGTGTGTAATGAGAGGTATCGATTTCATCAAGTTTTTCCATATCTATGAGGCCGAGGGTTGTAGTCCCGTAGCCATTCTGAGCCATGTAGCCAGTGAGGTGTATGGAAAGTATTTTCCTTTTATCACCTGATGCCAAATCCCATATTTCATCAGAACACGCCATAAAGAGTTTACAGCTAAGGCAGGTTTGAATATGAAGAGGTTCCTCAGACCCCAACCTCCTAAGTGTTTTGGATTTGCAAGTATCTCCCAACTGCAGAGATGTAAACCATGTTCTTTTCCACCACCCATCCAAAGGAAGTCAAAGATCATTTTTCGAATCTTTGTGACGACAGAAACTGGGACCTCCGTGAGGGCCATCCAATATAGAGATTGAGTTTCCAAAACCGCATTTGCAAGAGTACAATGAACTCCAAGTGATAACCAACGATCACACTAATGATTAATCCTATTTTCAAACTTTATGATAAGCCATCTCTAGTCTTTGAAAGACATTTTCTCAACTTTTATGAAATACCCCAAATATCTAAAATCCATAGACAACTCCATGAAATTGTAAGAAACAATTTCCTTATATCTCTCTAGAGCTTCACCTTGTATCCCCGAGTGGTGGAATGTAGATTTATTAAGATTTACTTTTAATCCCGAGGCACAATAGAAAAGTTCCAATAATGTTTTAATCACCAACCACTCTTCAATAGATTCCTTTTTCGTGATAAGAACATCATCGACAAATATAAGATGTAGAATTTTTAATGACCTGGAGACCTTGACCCCAGTCAAGCTTCCCTCCGCTTGTCCTTTCTTCAGTAATAGACTAATGCTTTCCATAATAAGGATGAATAGTAAGGGCGAGAGTGGGCACCCTTGACGTAGTCCACGTTCACTATGAAAAAATGGGGAGGTCTCATCATTTATCAATGCAACGAAGGAAGTGCTAACAACACAACTCATAATCCAGTTTATAGAAAAGGTATCGAATCTTGTTTGTACAAGTATTAGACGCAGAAAATCCCAACTTACACATTCGTATGATTTTTTTAAATCCAACTTTAGTATAAGTGATTTTTTTGTTTTTGCTTTGATGTTGTGTAAACATTCTTGCGCCATCCCAATGGCGTCCAAGATCTACCTTCCCTTCAAGAAACCAAGTTGTTCGCTTGAAAATTCCCTGGAGAGGATAGGTTTGATTCTATTAGCAATCACCTTTGATATCAACTTATAACATAAGTTACAGAGTGCAATGGGTCTGAAATCCCCAAAGGTCCAAGGATTATTCTCCTTTGGAATCAATGTAGGGAAGGTATAATTTAGTAAGCTTTATATCTTACCTCTTGTTCTATAATCTTCAACTAGTTCCAACAATTCATCACCTACAACTTCAAAAAAATGGGTGAAAAACTGGACTGTCTAGCCATCCAGGCCTGGACTTTTATCTTTAGCAAATAGTTTTAAGATATCCCAGAGTTCCTGTTTCGTGACCGGTCGGTCAATGTGCACAGAATCTTCCACAGAGACAAAACGAGGGAATAACCTGGCTAAATTCACTTGTTCCACCAGTGAAGTTTGAGGTTCCTCTTCGAACATATTTTTAAAATATCTAGTGGCCTATTTTTTAAGTGCCTCTTGTCCTCTATGGTTCTGACCAAATTCATCATTTATCTCCTATATGTGTTTCTAGTTCTTTCTAGTGCTGACATATTTGGGGAAAAAAATGTATTTCGATCCCCACACTTTAACCAGATTGCTCGACTCTTTTGTCTCCAGTAATCCTCTTCAATTAAAAGGATTTGATTGCGCTCTTCCTCCAAGGATTTCAAATGACATTCAGTGGTAGCGTTCATCCCATCTCTCGACAGACCCGAGTAAACCACCCTAATTTCCTCCTCCAAAGTTTCGAGATTAATTATATTTGCACAACGCCTAAGTCTTGTCTAGGTTTTAATATGAGCCTTTAAGACTTTTAGTTTCCACACAAATCTATGTTGTAAATCCGATTCCACCAGGAAACCAGGATCCTTCCAAACTTCTTTTACAATAGTTGAGAATTCCTCCTCTGCCATCCATGTTGGGTTCAACTTAAATGGATAAGCCACCAGATATTGTTGTAAGTCAAATTGGGCTATCACTAGTGCATAGTCTGAGATGTAGGGAATATCAAACAATGATCGGTACCTTCCCTCATCATTTAATAAAATTTCCGCATCCAGGATACGGTCTAATATTTTTTCAATGCCTGCACCCCCAGTTTTTCCATTCCTCCACGTAGGCACCACGTCATGCGGGACCAGGTCCACCAACTGATGATCCTGGACCAAAAGTTTAAAATAAACTGCAAGCTTGTCCAGTTGAGCTACCACTCCCCAAACCTCGTCCGCACCTGTAGTGAAATTCAAATCTCCTGCAAGAATCAAATTTTTATCTAGAAACAACCCATTCACCGCCATCTGATCCCAAAATAATTGTCTCCCACTATAAGGTCCATATACAGCCTGAGTGGGCCTAATGGTTAATAACATGTGCTTCCTCTTAAGAGGTCACAAGTTCAAATCCAGAGGGGGGTAGGGTATGTATACCTCCGTAGACTTTACCAGTCAAATTGTTGGGTAGAGGGGGTCCCTTGTCCCACAAACAAGGGGGTCTCATACACCAATTTGGTGTGGCTTGGCCGTGACCTTAAAAATAGATTATTATTATTATTAAGTAAATTAATAACTTTGTTGTTTTCTAAAGAGATACCAATAAGTAATATGCCCCCATTGTAGAGAGAAGGATCCATAACAAACTTGTTGGGGTCCCACGTCACTAGGAGGCCACCCAAGTTTCCCACAGAGCTAACACCACACGAATACCAGCCAGGGACAAACTTTAACATAAAATGATGTGTCTTATCCTCTTCTACAAGCATCTCTTGTAAGAAAATAATGTCAAGTTTGACTTTTCTAAGTAATCTGCCCATGGAGGCCATTTTCAAGGATCCCCCCACCCCTCTAATGTTTAAAGAGAGTAATATCATGGTTTATCCTGTGCAAGGGCTTTCATGCCTCTAAGCGCCCCAGATTCTATAACAGTAGTAGTGGGAGGGTCAAGTGTATCAGCAAAGAGGGTGGCCTTTTTGCAAGCACTTCTCTTCTTTATAGGAGAATTCTTGAAAACCAGGCCCCTAGACCAAGCATAACTGGTCCCAACCCCCCCCAAAACAGTTTCCTGACTGACCATTAAGTTCAGTAGAACCCGGAAGAGTAAAACATTTTTTCCCTGAAAAGTAGAAAGAGAAACAAAAAAATCCACCTCACGAAGTAGTGGAACCAGCAAGTCCAGAGTCTCCCCCAATGTGCAGTCACCCGATTCATTCTCCCTATAACCCGAGAGAATAGAAGGATACTTTCCCCCCTCCTCAACCTTCATCTGAGATCCCTCAGTATTCTCAACAACATCAAAAGCGGGTGTCCCCATCCCAAGTAAGGTGTTGGTAGTAGCATAAGTACACATCCTAGTCTCCTCCGGAGGAGTGTTTTTCCTGTGTGGGTCATTCAGAGCCCTATCCCCCAAGTGGATTTGTGGAAATTCCTCTAAGGTAGAGAAGGCAACATTAGTAACCGGCACAGCCCCCAGCTGTGTTGTCAAGTCCAATGCTAACTTTTCCCAAGACGTAAGAGAATAAAAAAAATTGGGGCAGAAAGCTTTGATTTTACTTGTGAGTGTGTCGGAGCCAGAATGTGTAGGGGAGTTTGAGGTCTCAGAATGGTGGACTTCCCGTGAAAATGAATCCACGCCAAGAGAGTCACATCTGGGCAACTTCCTTAGTCGTGAGTTTTCCTACTCCTCCTCCTCCACCGTACCCTGACAAGAACTTCTCAGATGTCCAGTCTTACGGAAATATGCGCAACAGAAGGGAAGACCCAAGTAATCCATCCTTTGAGAAAACAACTGGTCTCTCCACTGTATATCCAGATTCTCCAACAAACCCGAGTGGATATCAATCTCCACCAATATCCTTCCCAATTTTCTATCAGTTGCACCAAGTGATTGTTCATCAACACTGATAAATCAACCGAGTGCATTCCCTATAGCCGTCAAATCCTTAACACTCCAAAGATTAAGTGGTAAACCAGGTAGGATAACCCACAGGTGACTAAACTGAAAATAATCTTGTGCAGGATCAAAGGATATCCTCCACCGTTTTAGCATCAAGATCCCCCTGTCATAGGACCACAACCTATCTAGAATCTTAGCTGCATCATCCGACGAATGAAACTTGAAGCCGAACCAACCTCTTAGAAGGTAAAATAACTACGGCTCATAACCCAAAATGGGTAGTCAGTGCGTCTTTACCCAGGTAAAGAGAGAAGTGGTACACCACGAGGGGTAAGAAAACCTCACAACCAGAGAATTCAATGCTAAGGTAACTGCTTCCTCCAAGCCAAGTCATCCCCCAACACCATTTTCCGTCGTGTCTGGTTTGGTAGCCAAGGTTTCCTTCCATAAAATACCCAGGGAACAGACTTTGGAGAAACTATACTAGCAACACCACATCGTGGCGAAACAATAGATTCGAGCTGCAGAAGCACTTCTCTTTCATCTAGACACACATGAGGTGCATGTGTAGAGAAACCTGTAACATAATTTGCAAATGGTGGTAAACTTTTACGACATAGTGAAGTTGAAGTTGGAGGAAGCGTCATATCCAAGGGAAATAACTCCTAAGTTGATGTTGTACAGTGTTTAAATGAGTTGCGGGCGGATTAAAAAGGCCTTCCTTCTCCCAAGCCTCCTCGTCGGCCGCACTCAAAAGTGCGCTAACGGAAACTTCCGTCATGGAAGCTAGAATAAACTAAGGAGTGACTACCACCTAACTCCCACTGGGACCTCCTCAGGGGTGAAAGCCAAGGTAACCACCAGTTCAGTAGAAAACAATTAATGCCAAATTAAAGTATCATTGTAGATACAGGTAGATAAGAAAGGAGCAATAACGAACCTGTCAAATCTAGGAATAGGTCAGGAGGCCACAGTTGGTTGTAAAAATAGCGGAGTCTCCGGAATTAGTTCACCCTTGACACCTCCAAACCGACGGAAACTAAAAACTAGTTTAACAATGGCTTTCCACCCAAATGGGCCCTCCAACGCTATCAAAGTTTAACTTAATAATGGTTCAAAGGGCCACTAGAAACCACCGCCAAAAAATGCAATGCCCAAAGCCTCCAACCATCGGAAATCCATCAAGGGAAAACCTGCTAAATAAGACCTCGATTATAGCCTTATCCCGGTATAGTTTAAAGACTCATTATCCTCAAGAAACATCCCAAAGCCTGCCAGAATCCAACAACCATCGCCATTAAAGCCCTCCATATAGTTACAGGTTTTCCTAATATGAATCACAAATCTTATGCACTCTTTGCTAATAAATATATATATAATAACTTAGACTATATAACTATCTAACCAATTGAAAACATGGGCACACTACTTGGCAAATGGAAAACATGGACATTACAACATATTTCTTTTAGCTTGTTCTTTGTACACTCATTTCAACAAAATAGTAAAATATGTATACTATTTGCAAGTGACGAAATTAAAACCAATTTTCATACTGTAATATTCTTTTGCATTGAAGTGTAAATGCATTTAAAAATGTTTTAAACAAAACTTACAATGTGGGTGTTACGTTTAGCTTTTGAATTATTTATGAACAGATTGGTCATTAGATAGTGTTTTCACCTACCCTATTTTTTGTTGTTGAAATCTCAAATTGCAAGCCATCATTCTAAGACTTTTGGAGAAAATTCAAATTTTAAAAATTGTAATTAAAAATAATATAAGTCAATATTAAAATAAAATAACAATATAGAGTTTTATTAGAGCATATTACAATAATTATCATTAAAAAAATTAATAACTAGAACA
>ML791302.1:157032-211355 GCA_009831015.1 Picea engelmannii
CTTAATTTCACCCTATTATATCATATTAAACTCATTTAAGAAACCCTAGTACTATTAATAAATCAAATAAAATCAATCAAATTCTAACCCTAGACCTTTATATCTATAACTCAACATTAATAAATCTCCTTAAAACCCTAGACTTATATATAATATTATCAAAAAAATCTAGAATTATGAAATATTATTAATTATTAATTATTATTAATTATCATCATTTTATTAATTTTAAAATGGATTTTAATTTTGCCTTAGTTCTAGAAAGAGGGTGTTACAAATAGCCGACCTAATTATAATCTAAAATTGTCCTGCATTTACTATTAATTGAACAAGATCAACAACCCTTAAAATTGATGATTAATCCTGATGATAAATCCTGATTCAGATTCAAAACATCGATGACAAAATGACTCCAACTATGGATTATCCGGCAAATAACTTCGAAAATATAGAATTTTATTAGAGCATATTACAATAATAATCATTAAAAAAAAACACAATGAGAAAGGAAAGGAAATCAATATGGATTATTTGCCAATGTAGACAATGAAAGCTTCACATTGAAGGCTTAACAATCTGAAAGATATTGCACCACATTTAACAACGATGATTTTGCTAGATTTAACAATAGCCACCACTGCAACAATTCCCTTTTTTCGTGATCTCCCTTTTGAGCTAGCCACTAATAAATGGGGGTAGATGTATTGAGTTGATGCCAAGCCTTTGTATTCAACCATGCTAACTCCATAAAGCGAAAAGGAAACTTGAGCAATTGTTACATTTAGATGCTCCATATCAAGAATGAAACAATTTCTTCCTAGGTGTCTTTACTACATCATTAAAAATGTGTCACAATATTCCTTGTGTTGCATCACGTGTATGGGTGGTAATTCTACTATTCCTTAATCTTTGGTGATCATATATTTCAATGTTCGATTGGATTTTTCTTATTTTTTTAATTACTAGGTTCAAATAGAATAGAATATATCATATACATAGGAGGCTTTCATTTTCATTGTGGAAAACCCCTAAAACCCAATAGAGATTCTATTAAGATTTTTTCTTTTCTTATTGAAATTAAATTATGTGATGTGTCTTCTTATCATTCAATTGTAGCTTCAATGCACTCCACAACCACTAAAATGAGAAATGTTATCATTCATTTGAATGTGACTAACATATTCATTGGCATATTTGAGGATTGATTTTTGTAGTAGTTTGTATCCTATGAAATTCAAATCAATCATGAATTTGATTAAATCAAACTTCTTGTTAATCAATGGAAAGTGCATTTGATTAATGGGAAAGGTCAGAGAGGTGCTCGTGCTCAAGAGACACACATAGAGGAGAAATTCAATGATCATTGATGCAAGGGCATTGTAACACATCATAGCCATGGTAGTGTTGTTGTTCAAAAGGAAGTTGATGCAGGGAGGAGGAATGTTGAAAATGCAACTTTCACAATACATGGAAGCATGTGGCATTAGGACATTCATGCCTGCCTTTTATGAGTTCTAGTCTTTAACGATATCCATAAAATAATCAATTATTTTAGTGGGACAAAATGAAGATCGTTTAATGAGTTTGGCTTCTCACCAACATTGGTCATCAACATTGGAGTAAGTAATAAGGTGTTTTTCAAGCTTGATTGGACTTGACATCGTAGGGATATTTATTGTAATAAGGTGTTTTTTGGGCTTGATTGGACTTGACATCCTAGGAATATTTATTGTAATAAGGTGTTTTTCAAGCTTGATTGGACTTGACATCGTAGGGGTATTTATTGTATTGAATGTTTTTTAAGTTAAAAAACTCTCAATAATATTAATAATAATAAATATACTTTGAAAAACATTACAATAAGACTTAATATAAATATAAATAAAATAGAAACAAAAATGTAATTAAAATAACTCTTAAAATCTAAGGAGGAGTACATACCCTATCCCTTTGGATTCAAACCGATGATCTCCAAGGAAGAATCACATGTTCTTAACCATTAGATCCACTCAAAAAACTAAAATCATGCATAATTTGTCAAATTCAACTAATATGATTGAATTTCAAAAGTTTTGTTTTCTAAAACAATCAACATCCGCAATAATCGAGAGGAGACACAAAAAAATCCAATGTCCTACACGTAACATACATTACATGCTAGCGAACATGATAACTTAACTAATTAAACAAACAGTTAGTTTGTTGACCGTTGCATGCATCTCAGTTTTCCGTTTTAGTACCATTAAAAGGAAAAGTAAATGCTGTTGATCCTCGCTAGTCTGATGGTTTAGTGCATCCACGTGAAAGGATGTGGCGAGTTCGATTAACGGCATGAGCAACCCCAAGTCTGAGAAGAAAGAAAAGCGGTACTTTACAGTACCCAACCATTTTGTCTCCTCACTCGGAAGAATTTTAGGAATATTCGAGGCCCAGTTCAATAGAAAACCCCAAACCCAGCTTGTAGAAGGAGGAATTGTATTGCTGGCCTCCATTGTGGATAGAGAATGGTTTTCGAAATAATTTGAGAATTTTGACTAACAATTTGAAGGTACTATAACTAGTTAAGAGTTATAACGAGTTAAAAATGTTAAGTTGAAATTATAATATATATTTATTAAGAGTTTAATATTTAAAATTATTATAATAATATATTTGTTAAAAGTTTTTGGAAAATTAACTTTTGATATAAAAAATAAAAAATAAAAAATAAAATGATTTTACTTATTTTATTTTTTTTATTAGTTAAAAAAAAATTCATATCTAAATTTGTTTTTAATTATTAATAATCATTTTTATTAATACCATTTTTATAAGTTTCTTGTCATTCAACCTAAAGGCACAACGAATTATGGATGATGCTTCTCCTCCTCAACACTAAAGCATATCAATTACATATGACTAGGACATGTGATACATGTCATTCCTGGATTAATTTGGGGTGTAACATATTGGTGATATTCATGGCCTTCGGTTCCCTTGGATTGGAAGGATGACAATGGGGGAGGATGTGGTGGTGACATGTTTTGTTTTGTGAGACATGTAGCTCCCATGTGAGAGAGACTATGATAGATGTAGAAATATTCAATTCACGAAGCGGGAGAAGATTGGAAAGGACTGATAGGATGATTTCTGGACACTTTATAGTTAAGTTTCCATTTATGACTGATAGTGGTTATGTTATATTTGTACATTATGTTCTTTCTATCATGATGTTAGTTTGTTGGTTAAGCATGGCACATGGGCGATCTATGGTTCATTTTGACCCTTGTTGTTGGCTTCTGTTCGACCTCTGGTTCACTTCTCAGGTTCTTTTTGTGCTTTCTCAATCTTATATAGGTAGCACATTTATATTATTCTCTTGATCAATTCCATTGGACCTCATGTTGCTCATCCAAGGAAGACTCTAGCCTACCAAATTCATGCAGCCCTGGCCGCGGTGGATTCTATAGAGTTCTATGCTGTGTCGATTCCTTAGGAAGCTTAGACTGCCATGATGGCTCTAGAAGAAGTTGTGAAGATTGTTTGGGATGCCCAAGAAGACGAAGAGGTCGATGCATAGGTGGGGGATATCATTACAAACATTGGATGTACACGAACAAGGGAATCCAAATTCTATAGGACTTTGGAGTTATACTCACACATTGATACCATAGTAGCTCAAGGAATGCTTCCAAAGGATGTAAGGTACCAGATCTATTATATTAGTAGAATAGCTAAATAATGCAGAGAATAAAACTGAGATAGCAACAAAATATGGAAATATTGTAGAGATAACAGCAGAACAACAAATTATATGGAACCACACACTAGAATTATACCTTTATTGATAGGAAACAATGTTCACTTGCCTCTTCGAGGGGGCAACCTCCAGCAAAGCAGAGTTCAATTACAATAATTTTCCAAGACAAAACTTATCATGTCCTCTACTCTTATTTATACTAAATCTATCTATCCAAAAGAACAATCTAGACGAAGATCCTTCTAGAAGCGGAAGCTTCTATTAAGTCTTCTTACAATTGAATTATTCCTCCTTATTGCTAGGCCTTATCAATATTGACCTTTATTACATGGAAATATATTATTCTACCCACTTGAGGGGTTAGGTAGGTTAGGTCCCTAACATGCCATCCCCCTTAAAATCGGCCATGTCCTCAAGGCTTGAGATGAGGAAATTGTTGCAGAATGTTAGCAAGCTCCTAGGTGGCATCTGCAGGAGTTGTATCTTTCCATTGGATTAACACTGCCTTGATGGTGCGTTGACGAAGACGACACTCACGTTGGTCCAAAACTACTTGTGGCTGCAACCAAATGGATCCTTCTTCATCCAACTCGGGAAGGTTGGTTTGAGTTTGGCACTTAGTTCCAATCATGTTCTTTAAGAAGGAGACATGAAAGACATGATGGAGCTTAGAAGAACTAGGCAAAGCTAACTGATAGACCACTTGTCCCACACGCTTGAGAACTGTATAAGGACCATAAAATTTGAGCACCGGTTTCTGACAGTGTTCGGCCTTGAGTCAAGTTTGTTTATAAGGTTGCAGTCGAAGAAATACCCGGTCTCCTTCAACAAATTGACGTTCTGAGCAACATTGATCGATTTGTTTCTTCATGTGATTCTGAGCCATGACCAAATTCTCTTTGATGGTATGGAGAATAGATTCTCGAACTGTAAGTGTTTGGTCAACTACCTGAACCTTCGAGACACCTGGCATGTAGGAGAGAACATAAGGGGGATTTTGTGCATATACTGCTTCAAAATGAGTCATGCGAGTAGAAGTATGGTAAGAAGTGTTGTACCACCATTCAACTAATGGTAACCATTGAGCCCATTGATTTTGCCTTTCAGAGGAGAAAAACCTCAAATAGGTCTCCAAACACTTGTTGACAACTTCAGTTTGACCATCAGTCTGGGGATGATAGGCGGTGTTGAGATGCAATTGGGTTCCCTGTAGCCTGACAGTTCTTACCAAAAATTGCTGGTGAAAGTGAGGTCTCGATCAGAAACAATAGAATGAGGCATGCCATGAAGCTTGAAGATATGATCCATGAAAAGTTGAACCAAAGTGGATGCAGTAAATGGATGTTAAAGAGGATAAAAATGAGCATACATGGAAAGACGGTCAACTACCACCAAGATGATTGACTTATTTCCTGATTTAGGTAATCCCACAATGAAATCCATAAAGATGTCCCTCCAAATAGCGAGCGGTATCAGAAGCGGTTGGAGTGTGTCAGGGGATTTGATTGTTTCTCCCTTGTTACGTTGACAAACATCACATTCTTCCACAAAAGTGAGAACGTCCTTTTTCATACAATCCCAGAAAAAAGAACATTTGACCCTGCCATAGGTTTTATTAAACCCCGAGTGCCCAGCTGTGGGAGTAGCATGAAGCTCAGAAAGCACCATGGATTTAAGTTGTGACTTTTTACTTAAATACAAACGACCTTTGTAGTGAAGTTCATCATTGTGCCAAGAGTACCCGAGGGAAACTAGAGAATTGTCTTGCAATTGTTGGATTAGATGCGAAATTTTAGGATCTTGTAGCCATTCCTGGCAATTAGCTTGGAGCCAATTTGGTACAATGAAGGATAGGAAGAGAAGGGACCCTTCATCTTCATATTTTCGAGAAAGAGAGTCAACAACCAAATGTTCTTTACCTTTCTTGTAAATGATCTCATAATCATATCCAAAAAGCTAAGTTACCCATTTTTGTTTCTCTGGAGAGGAAGGTCGTTGCTCCAGAAAATACTTGAGGCTTTGATGATCTGTCTTAATTTGGAAGCGTTGCCCCAAGAGATAAGGGCGCCAAAGATCCACTGTGTGCAGAATAGCCAACATTTCCTTTTCATAGATTGATTGGCCCAAATGACATTCTGACAATTGTTTGCTGGTAAAGGCCAAAGGTCTGCCCTCTTGCATGAGGACTGCTCCAATTCCTCTCCTAGAGGCATCACATTCTAGGACAAAGGTCTTTGTGAAATCAGGAAGGGCCAAGACTGGAGTAGTGCACATAGCCGCCTTTAATGCTTGAAAGGCAAGATCAGTTGCAGGAGTCCAAGTGAAAGAATTCTTTTTAAGTAAAGCAGTGAGAGGTGTTGAAATCTTTCCATAATTATGAACAAACTTGCAATAATAGCCAGTTAAACTCAGAAAACCACGCAAGCTTTTGATAGTCTTAGGGAGAGGCCAATCCTGCATTGCTTCAATCTTCTTAGGATCCACCCTGACACCAGCCTTGCCAGCAATATGACCCAAGTACATGAATTTCGAGGCACCAAAGACACATTTAGAGTGTTTGAGGAAAATTTGATGTTGAGAGAGTAGATGAAGAACTTGATCCACATGGGCAAGATGGAATTGTGAAGTTTTACTATAGATGAGAATATCATCAAAGAAAACTAAGACAAAATGACAGAGAAAAGGTCAGAAGACATGATTCATGAGGCTTTGGAAGGTGGAGGGGGTATTACATAGGCCAAAGCGAATGACCAAGAACTCATAGTGACCCTCATGAGTTCAAAAGGAAGTCTTGGGGATGTCAGTGTCTTGCATACGTATCTGGTGGTAGCCATAACGCAGATCAAGTTTAGTGAAACACTGAGCACCACTCAACTCATCCAAGAGATCATCAATGACAGGAATGGAAAACTTGTCCTTGATGGTGAGTTTATTGAGGGCACAAAAGTCAGGACACATGTGCCAAGTACCTTCTTTCTTAAGTACCATGACCACAGGATAAGAATAAGGGTTGGTACTAGGGCGGATAACACCCACTTGTAGAAATTCCTACACTATTTTCTCAATTTCATTCTTTTGGGCAAAGGGATGATGATAAGGGTGAACATTGGGAGGAAGACTGCTAGGAACAAGGGGTATGGAATGATCATGAACACCACGAGAAGACGGAAGTCCCTGAGGAGTGGAGAAAACAACTTGTTGTTTGGAGAGAATACCTTGGAGGTCAAGATGCACAGAGGGTGTCTCAATGACGTGAATAGAATGGAGTTGAGCAATAATACCAGAGTGGCCTTTATTGTGGATCTTTTCCATGCAATGGGAACTGATGATATTAGGAGAACCAACTGTGAGACCTTGGAAGTGATACCTTTGTCCCTCCTGTTGGAATTGCATGGTTAATTCCTTAAAATCCATAAGAATGGAACACAAATTGCATAACCATTCAACACCTAGCACAATGTCACACCCACCCCTTTCAATGGAAAACATATGAAATTTTAGGTGGTAATGTCCAATTTGAAGACATACATTTTCACAACTCCCACCAAATTTCATGGACCCACCGTTGGCTATCATGATTTGAAAATGTTTGACATCACGAATATAGTAATTGGTTTCCTGGGCAATGCGACAATGAATAAAATTGTGGGTGCTACCGCTGTCAACAAGGACGATGACCTTCATATTCTCAATATATCCAATGATCTTGAGGATTTGTGGAGAAGAGAAGCCAGTGAGGGCATGCAAGGAAATGAGTGGTTCAACTTCAAGTGGGTCAACGGGCTCCTGGGTAGCATCGGGAAGGGAGATATCTTCAACAAGTGGAACTGTCACATATTCATCAAGAACATCTTCGGAAATGGCCATAAAGAGTTTTTGTTCCTTACACTTGTGCCCCAGAAAATATTTTTCATCACAATTATAGCAAAGACCCTTCAGTTGGTGTTCAACCATTTCATCCCTAGTTAATTTCTGGACCTTGAGGGGAGTGACAGGGGGGTTATGATTAGTGGGTCGAGGGAGAGGCACAAAATAGGTTTTTTTTTTCTAGGAAAAAACAACTTGTTGGACCTCTTTAGCATGCTTAGTAGCTTCCAACCAAGTCTGACGGTAGGCCATGAGAACCTGGGATCATATTTCATCCTTTAGGCCACTGATAAAGAATTCACGGAAGAAAGCATCCGAGATAACCTCGATTCAAAAGGCCAAATGCTCAAAAGCAGTTATAAAGTCTTCCATTGTTCCTGACTGTTTCAAATTGGTCAAACGATCGAGATAGTGGGTATCAATTTCAAAGCGGTCATAGAGCATTGCAACAAACCGGGTCGAGGCAATATACCCCTGACGTGAATTTTTACGCCATTGCCACCATTGCCATCGTTCATGATCTAGATAAAAGAAATTATAGCTAAGTTTGGACAACTCATCAGTAATACCATGCAGAGAAAAATAATGTTTCATTTGAATGACCCAAACCGTAGGATCGAAGCCATCAAATTTGTTAACCTCGACGCGGGGAAGACATGGGTTAGACTGAAAGGATTTAGATTGAAAATGTAGAGAATGAGAGGAATCAACAACATAGGGTTGGTTCAAGGAGGAAAGACTGAAGGGCGATTCAACAATTGGTTGGCAGCAAACTGGAGGGTATTAAATTGGCTCATGAAGTTGGATTCCATGGTGTCAAATTTGTGGTTGACTTGGGCCTCGAATTGTGCAAGGCGGGAATTGGTAGAGCCAATCTTAGATGTCACGTGATTGATGGAAGCTTGCAGGTCTTAGTTGCGAGTGGTGGCCATTTAGAGAGGGGAAGTGTGGGTAAGGAAAAATGGGTGGGTGGGACCACAAAAAAGGACTTATAAGTGATAGGTACCATGACGATCAGGGCGAGAAGGGAAATATAATGGAATAGGTGGAAAAATAGGGAGGTTGAGAAGGGTTCGGGTCCACTGAAAAAAAAAAAGATTAACAAAGAATGGTATGACTATGATTGGGGAGAAAAGGGGAATCCAAGGGGATAGGTCCCAAATAAGTGTGTCAGCGGGACCACTATACTCTTTTTTTTTACTCCTGCGAAGTTATACTCTGGCCTGAATAATACTGCAGTGACGAAATGCCCAAATGCTTAACAGGAAGAAATGTGTAGTAATTTCGCAACCAGAATGAAGAAGGCACAGTTGCGTGGCAATAGATCTTATTTGTTCCATTTTTGTTTCCATCCCAAGGGTTAGGGTATTCAGGGTTTCTACAGACAAAGGTTTTCCCTGTGCTATATCTCTCTAATATACGTGCGGGGTCCAACAATAGTACTCATCCCAATATCCCAGGGCACCAATTAAGAAGGCTAGACCATTCCCTTATCTGTACTACTCAACTACCCAGGTACTATAGAGTATCTTTCTGAGTGTTCTTCTCAGTGGCACTATAACAATTAGGTGACCGATCGGTTTATCTACGGAGGGCTTCATGAGATCTAGGCCGATCCATATACAGGTATTGTCTGAAGCGCTACCACTCGAAAGCGTACCAACAAGGGTTACAAGGGTGGCCAACAAATGTGCACTTGAGTACCTCTTGTATTTGTCGGAATACGTCTTTACCCTGAAAAAAATTAACCCACAATTTTATGTCGAGGAAAGTGCTCTGATACCACTTGTAAGGTCCCAGATCTATTATATTAGCATAATAGAGAAATAATGCAAAGAATAATACCAAGATAGAAACATAATACGAAAATATTGCAAAGATAACAATGGAACAACAAATTATATGGAACCACACACCATAATTATACCTTTATTGATAGGAAACAATGTTCACTTGTCTCTTCGAGGGGGCAACCTCCAACAAAGCATAGCTCTATTACAATAATTTTCCAAGACAAAACTTCTCATACCCTCTACTCTTATTTATACTAAATCTATCAATCCAAAAGAACAATCTAAAGGAAGATCCTTCTAGAAGCGGAAACTTCTATTAGGTCTTCTTACAATTGATTTATTTCTCCTTATTTCTAGGCCTTATTAGTATTGACCTTTATTACATGGAAATATATTATTCTACTCACAAAGGGGTTAGGTAGGTTAGGTCCCTAACAAAAGACCAGAATTATAGGAAATTTAGAAATTTTAGACAACATCTGGAGGCTTTAGAAGATCAAAACACACTACTCATAACAATGGTTTCATGACTTGTTAAACACAATGTTGTTACTTTCCAAGCTACTTGGGGTGGAATGGTACAAGATGGGTGTTCTCTAGATACAAAACTCAAGTCCAACACCTCCTCGCTTTCTCCATAAGTGCCCCACTTCCATGATTGAAAGCGACTCAATCTTTTTTGGTGAGGATATGTATGGATCTTTTCATGTTTAGAAGTTCAATTTTATCCTTTATGGTTGTCCAACATCCTTGGTATTTAGCTTCATAGACCTTTTGTTGTTTACAATCATAACTAGTTTGGACACAATATACATATCTATACATTCAGTTAATAGTTGAATAGAAAACACTTAAAAAATAAAAAGATATTTATAAACTTGGTCAGTTCTACATGTACCTCAAACATCCTTTTTAATGAAAAATTGAGTCTAGGAGCTTGTGTAATGAACAAATAGTTAAAAAAATAAATAAAAAATAACCTCAACAATTTGTAAAAAAATAAAACAGATAATAACTTAAAAATAAAAATAGTCCAGCCTATGCCCCTGCCGGGTGCCTGCTTCGTTTCTACTACAAGACAACTGTCCACAAATTGACCCAACGTTAAACAACAACCGGAGCAAAGATGGACGTGCATCGTGCCGGTTTGAATCCACCAAGACGCACGTGAATTTCATGCTCTATTTGAATTGAATCGACTTGTATTTTTTGTTAAGAAACAAAGAAGAGGTGACTTGTTCTTAGCAGATCTATCGCGAGACCTGGACAACGTTAGAACAACGGGTTGGGTTGTTTTTATTCTCTTAGGATTTGTATTTTTAATGCCCTCAGTCGACAGGGATTGCATTCTTGAAACATCCATTTATTATGGTTTGAAATGGTGAGATTGTAATTTTTAGATTTCCATAAAATAAAATTAAAAAAATAAAATAATATTTTAATTTAGTATATTGTTTTAAAAATGATGCTTTTATTTTAATATTAATAATAAATTAATTGTTTTAAATATAATGTTATAGTAACAGATAGACATAAATGAAATGTATTTTATTATTTAATATTTTAAAATCTTGTAATGTGAATATCACGTTTGCAAATACTCAACTATGTATGTAAGAGTGACATCATAATCATATATATATATATATATATATATAATAATAATAATAATAAATTAAAAATAAATAAAAAGGTGAAGTCAGCACACCAATTTGGTATATGAGACCCCTTTGTTTGTGGGACAAGGGACCCCCCTCCCCCCACCGATTTGATTGGTAAAGTCTACGAAGGTATACATACCCTACCCACTTTGGATTTGAACTTGTGACCTCTTAAGAGGAAACACATGTTCTTAACCATTAGGCCCACAAATCATGTTAATTAAGGGAAAAAAAAAATTGAATTCAATTTTCTTTGTTACAAGTATTTGTTTTTTTAAATGAATCTATATTATCAAAAATGAGTTACATGATATCACATAGATATATATATAGAAAGTCAATTTAGATAAATCTTAATTTAATATTTTTTAAATATTAAAAAATGGATTTTTTAATTGTTTTTTATTCCTTTTTATGTTTAATAGATAGATTATAATTTCAACTTTCTTAATTTTTTAAGTCATTAAAGTTAGGATGATTTAATAATGTTTTTCTTAAAAAAAATTGAACAAAAAAATAAAATTTTAGAAAAAATCAAGTTATTTTTAACTTTTCACATGTAATAGACCCAATTTAATCCAAATGAAAGTTAACCATGATCATCATCATTGTCATCACACTTATATATATATATATATATATATATATATATATATATATATATATATATATATATATATATATATATAAATCCTTCATTGAGAGGAAACCGCGTCTACCATCACATATCTGACCAAAACAGACAAAGATTGCTACATAAATAATGATTTGCAAAATGAAAGAGACAACATATCTATCCATATATGACTATTCATGCTAGACAAAAATACTACCAAACAAAGAAAGCATCAGGTAATGAAACATACATGCTTTCCTCTAGTGCCACTTCCAACAACACTTCTTTCTCCCTTACCTCCTCTTCTATGATTCAAGATGGTTGGGGATAATCATTTATCTCAATTGGGTTGGAGTGGATTCCCATTGAATATCTTATTTAGAAGTTCATGCAAAGGCCCTTGTAAGAACAACGTGGTATTGACCTCCCATTAAAGAATAGGGAGCATGGCTAAAATATGAGATGCTCTTAAATATAAGATGTGCTTAATATTAGTATACTTTTTTCATACTTCATTTGAACATGGTTGCATGAATAATTTTTTATCAAATGTTTAGTTAATTGTTATGAACATAAATATACATATAAATAAGATATAAATAGATAATGATTAAGTAATAAATTAATAAATAATAGTTAGCAATGAACATAAATATACATATAAATAAGATATAAATAGATAATGATTAAGTAATAAATTATTAAATAATAGTTAGTAATAATGAAAAGACATGTCTCAAAATACATGATTGTTAGTAAGGGCACCCCTGCGTGAGTATATAAGCAAGCCCTCATTCTCATTGTATACATATCATCAATCATTCAATTATATTTACCATCCTTAATGGATTATTGTGTACTATCCTAGTCATATTGGATATTCTTATAGTTGTCAGATAAATTGTTTGTCACATTAGTATCAGAGTACGTGTGATCCCGACCTTTGGCCTTTAGATTATTGGTCAAATTTTTGTTGCCTTGGCAACGTCACTACAAGCCCTTGGCCGGTCAAATTTTTAGAGTTCATGGAACTCTGGGTCTTTGACCACAATCTGACCCTTGTCCATTTCATAATTTCTCGTTGAAGAAGAAAATATATATACTTTGCGATAGATTCAAAGAACATAACTAGATTGGTCTGTCAAAATTCTGTTGAAGAAAGTGATTCCGTTGTAAATTTTAAGTCTAGATCTTCTGTTGAAAAAAATAAGAAGATATCATTATGCTACAAATTCTGTAGGGAATCAAGGAAAAAAAAAAGAAAAAAAAAAGTAACACATTCCATACAAAATTATAGTTCTGCAAATTCATAGATCAGAAAATTACAGTGAAAATTGTAGCTGTACAATATTCAATTGACAATCAATTGTAAATATGTCCATACAAAATTGAATTCAAGCACAAATTTCACAAGTTTTTTGATAGTTTGTATGATCATCTTACAACTCATCTGTCCGTACAGCTGCTAGTTGATTTCAACAGTCAATTCGTTGGAATTCCCTCCATATGACCATCCTCCATTATCTGTACACACAGTATTATTCGATCCATACCAATTATGTACATCAATTACCGCCACGTTCATACCTACCAGCCTATGTACATTTTTTTTTGTCCACAACGTTGTTCGTTCGTACTCTTATCCATACGCCGCCACTCTTCAAACAATCACATCTTTTAATTATCGAGGCTGAGTATAAAGGTGATTGAAGGTTTAAATAATGACTAAGTTTATTGGATAGTTTATAACTTTATATAAGGTATATAAAATTAACATTTTAAAAAATAATTGAAAAATATATATATTTGAAGTTCCTTAATATATATATATATATATATTATGTACCTAGATAGGTAGTGTGGGGGGGCAGAGGGCTCATAGTGATAATAGTGGAGGCTATTCAATGTAAGGTGGACTAGGTCCACTATATTATTAAATAACTCTCAGTATGGTAGTTAGATATAATAAATGTAAGAAGACTTCTTAGAAGGTTCAACTTTTAGAAGATTCAACCTCTAGAAGGTTCTACTTCTAGAAGATTCATCCTCTAGAATGTTCTTAGATGATGATAGTACTATATAAATGGGTTCAAGAAATGTAATGGGAGATGAAGATAAGTTTTGTATTTGGAGTTGAAACTCATTAGGAGGAAGCCCCATCGAAGAGGCAAGTGAACAGGAGAGGATCCCTTCCATAATAGGATCCATTGTATGGTGTTGCCCTACCCTAAGGGTTTGATAATAATAAAGGAGATTTTGCATATTGTTCTTGTATATCTGTTGTGGTTCTTTTGTATTAAGGTATTTGGTACTTAACAAGTGATATCATAGAACTTTCCTTGGCTGGAAGTGTGGGGAAAATATTTTTATTTTTTGCAAATTTATTTTTTCATAAAAAAAAAGAGGGTCGCGACATTCTGGATGATTTATATAGGTTTTGGTGCACAATTTTCAAAAACTGGTTGTATATCTGAGTTCCTCTCAGAAAAAAAACCAAAATTAACAAAAAAAAATTGTCTGAAACGGAGTCCGGGAAGTCAAGTTATTTGCATTTTAAAATCTGCAATTTTTAGGGGTTTTTTTTTTCACGGACGACCGCGTGATTTTTATGATTTATGTAGAATATTAGGCTGAGTTTTTCAAAACAAATTGCATATCTGATTTCTTCTCACAATTTTACCCAATTTCAAAAAACAATCGTCCAAATCAGAGCTCTGGAAGTGAAGATATCGTTGATTTAAAATCAACTATTTTTGGGAGTTTTTTGTGACGGCGACAGAACTGCAGAGTTCCTAACTTTTCATAGGGTGCTCAGATTGTAACCAAATCAATTCCATTGGATAAATTATTTTAAGAGATTTATTTTGGTATATTTTGTGTGGTGTTTCCAATGGCTATTTCCTCTCAAACCCTCGAATAAATTCTATAGATGAATGAAGCATTCAAAGCCCAATTGTATGACACATTGTATGACACTTTGCATGACAGATTGCATGACCTTGTAGATAGTCTCAAGGATAGTTTTTGTAGTATTCAAGATTCATTGGATAACATGCATGGGAGATTTCTTATGGTAGACATCAGGGGTGAATATAATCAAGAAATATATGCTTGGTATGATTTTGAGGCCGATTTTAATGATTGGTATATGGATAGTTGTCATTTATGGGATGACAATCACTTCCATATTTTATTTGATGACTCTACTCCACCTTCTGTAGAGAACATCAATGTCACACATCAAGAGCTAGTTATGATTACCAGTGTCTATCTTGGATATTCTACAATGGATATTGTTCATTCCCGATTCAAATTTGATCCTCTCCCACTATGTGGATGGATATTCTTATTTGTATCCACATGATAGGTGTCAATATTGGGAGCATCATTTTCAGTTGGTTATTGAGTTCCAATATCTTTCATGTGGAGTTTGCATGAGCAATTGGACATGGAACTATGGTTTACAATGGTGGTTGGACTACTTCAGCATGGTGGCTTCCATTTCTCAATGAGACCCTGGTTCTTTAGTCTACTTCAACACTATGGTCCACACTTATCCATGGGACCCTGGTATATGGTTGTCAATAAAGCGTTGATGAAAATGCTTTCATAAGGGGGATGAAATGTTAGGTAGCTAGAGAGGTAGTGGGGGGGTGAGGCAAAGGGCCCATAGTGATAATAGTGGAGGCCATTCAATGTATGGTGGACTAAGCCAACTATATTATTAAATAAATCCCACTATGGTAGTTAGATATAATAAATAGGTAGTTAGATATAATAAATGTAAGAGGACTTCTTAGAAGGTTCTACTTCTAGAAGATTCCTCCTCTAGAATGTTCTTAGGTGATGGTAGCACTATATAAAGGGGTTCAAGCAATGTAATGGGAGATGAAGAGAAGTTTTGTATTTGGAGTTGAAGCTCATTAGGAGGAAGCCCCCTCGACGAGGCAAGTGAATAAGAGAGGATACCTTCCATAATAGGATCTATTGTATGGTGTTTCACTAACTCAAGGGTTTTCTATAATAAAAGTGGTGGTTTTCTATATTATTCTCTGAATCTTTGTGGTGTTTCTGTATGCAAATATTTGGTACTTAACAATATAATAGTCAAAAGATAAAAAAATTTATAAAAGAGTTTAACTAAAAAATATTCAAGCTAATTTATTATTTTTTTAAGAAGATTAATTAAAAGAAGAATATATATATATATATATAAATTAATTAATTAATTAGTGTATATATATTCAAAGGAGTTATAAGAAGGTTTGTTTCCTAAAAAAGGATATTTCAAAGATTAAAAGGACAACACTTTTATATTTTATACAAATATTAAAAGGTGAAGATATTAATATTTATAAAGGGAAAGTTGTTAATATTTATAAAGGGAAAAGTATTGAAAGTTTATTAAATTATTGGAAGTTTATAAAATTTCAAAAAGAAGCTAAAGTGGAACCAAAGATTAATACCTTATAAAAATATAAATTATAAAAATTATATACATAAATTAAGGAGATATTTAAAAGTTTTTTAATCAAAGTTAAACTTATACAAAGGATAATTTGAAAACGACAAAATGAAGATTTTCTTATGAAGGTTGTCTGATTTCATGTTGCGGATTATTTACATTAAAAGGGAGTATTCAAGGGAAGGAAATTAACATCATTATCAACATTAATCGTGATGATAATTACATTAATATCAATCTGGCAAATGAATTATTAATCCCATAATCAAATATAACTGAAAATGAAGATATTTTTTGCAAGAAACAAAATGAAATTAAGGAGTTACAAGTAATAATTAATGAATATGAATATATATCTCAATTCAATGTTACAAATATGTTTCAAGAAGATATTGACGACATTCTCGTGTTACCCTGGTTTAAAAAACTAGGTACCTTCATCTTAAACATGGAGAAAAAGTTTGTGATGTTCTCATATAAAAAGAAAATGATGACATTCCAAGACATTGCTATGAGGTCAAAAGGGATAATACCTTCATCAAAAGACTTTAAATATATCTCTAAGGTGATCTTTCAATAAAATCAAAAGTCAATATCAAATATGAAAAAATAATTTGATGAAGTTATCACGGGTAAAAACGTAGAAATTTCGCGCTTAAAAAATCACAATGAAAAAATACTTACTTAGATTAAGAAGTCAAGGGATACAAAACAACACGTTGAGAAGTTGGAGCAAGAGAATCAAGATCTTGAGAATTAATTATCAAGAAAGGATGAAGAAACTTCTCATTTGAAGAACCTTAATAAAAAATTGCTTGAACAAATAAAAAAGATGAAAGATGGAAAGCGAGAGAATCGAAATATTATAAATAAAGTTGACAAATCAGAAAATTAAGAAGAACTTTCACACCTAAGGGTTCATAATCAAAATTTATTAACACAAATTAAAAAGCTAAAGCATGATAAGAAGAATTTACAAGAAAATCTAGATTGCAAAACATCATTAGTCAATAAGGAAACGACGACAGACCCAATCAACCTTACAACTCAAAAGGATGCAAATCCAACTGATGTAAAGCAGTTTTCAAAAGTCGAGGTACAAACAAGCCAGAGATATGAAGAGGACTGAATTCCAAAATTTATTCAAGAAAAAGATGCATTTATAAGAAATAAATATCAAGTTGCTAGGATGCCTTATCGACATCCTAATAAAAAAAGTAGATATTTCAACCAATCAATATCTCAACAGAAGGAAATGACTGGTATTCTAGAGAATACTACTAGTACAAGTGGTGCTAAAAGTAGACGTTATCATAAGAGTCGAAATACATCAAGTTTCATTCAAGAACGGTATAAACACATAGTTCCACAAAAGATCGAATTAGGGTGGGTAGACTCTTTAACAATTCAACAATTTTGCTTAGCACTCAAAATATCCTATTATACCTCAACGATCACTAACTTAAAGATGAAGAATTAAGAGAGAATATTACAAGCTAGAGCAAGAGATAAGTCTTTCATAAGTATGCTTTGAGGACAAAGAATTTTTAAGAGGAAGGCTGATCCAGGTGGATATCGGTGGCCACCCACCTTTTTCGACTGTCTCAAAATAGTTTTCTGGCAATTTGGCAATTTACTATTTTTAGTAGGTTTTAACTTTCGGGGACATTTTGAGGGCCTAAATGAAGGTTTTTTGAAATCGAGGTTCTCAATGATAGTTGAAGACATGATTGAGCCCCCAAAATGAATCTCGTCGACAATACCTTTTCAACGAGCTATCATACGCCTAAAACAAAGATCGTATGCAAAAGTTACGACCCCGGGAAGTTGATGTACTAACTTACCCAAACGGGGCCCACATGACTTTTGGCACTTCATCTCCTAGGGTTAGGTTTTTGGATGTCTAGGGTTTTAGGCATTCTTGTTTATTGTAAAAAGGCCTTCAGAACCTCATTGTAATCATCTTCTTGCGAATGTGAGTATCCATCACATCTCTTCTCAGGGATAAGCTTCCACCATTCTAGCGAGTCTTTCACTCTAAAAAGAATCTGGATCAGTGGTATCAGAGCAGGCTGCTCTTAATTGTTTTTTTAGTGCATGTCCCCGACGAGGTCCGAGTATAGCAAGTTGGGTCTCAAGCTTATCTCTCTTGAAGAAAATCTCTCTCGCACACCCAAGAAACCCTCAATGGCGGAAGAAAAGAAAAACGACGGAGTAGACGATCCTATCAATCTGTTGCTTGAGCAAGCTCTCACGCGACAGAGGGACGAAATGATGGAGAATTTTTCCAACATCCTTAAACGCCTGCTGATAGCATCAGGCGCATCTTCATCAAGCAACCACTTTGAATGCACCTCACCTTTCAAGGTACAAGTTAATTTTCATATTCCTGTATTTGAAGGATAGATAGATGTAGAAGCCCTAGAAAAATGGTTAACTCTGCTAGAAGGTTATATCTCTGTTCACAATTTTTCCGACAAAAAAAATATCACCTTCACACTCCTTAAAGCACTCCCTCATGTCAAACATTGGTGGGAAACTTACTGGGAGAAAAGTTCCACAGAGGAGTCAGGAATATATGGGGTCGATCCCACTTGGGATTTTTTTGTGGATGCAGTAAATGAACAATATCACCTTGTTGGCAACTATGAGGACCAATTATGAGATCGACCACACTGCGGCAAGAGAGGGGCCAAGAAGTTCTGAAGTTCACCAATACCTTCCATACCTTGCACACCAAGCTGGGTATCAAAGACTCCGAGTTACATTTGGTTCTGAAATACTGTGGGGCTCTACACAGATACATCCAGACTGAAATGGATTTTCTAGACATCTCATCACTCGGTGCTGCTTATCGATATGCTGTTAAAATTGAGCAGAAATTTAAGCACCATAACAAATGGGAATTCAGGTCTGCAAATCCGCAACAACCAAAGTATGACAAAGATGACCCTAACAAACAGTCTCCCGAAAACCAGTCCAAGACATAGGAAAAGAAGGGTCACGGGAAGACAAAGAAGGACATCGGAAAATAGTGTGATTTCCACAAAATCGCCTAGAACAACACTGATGAATGTCACTCAAAATAGTCATTGCTGGCCGAGATCAAATACAAGGAGCTGAACCCTGATTCAGAATCTGATTTTGAAAATACTGGTAAAGGACAGATCATTGACGCAGACCCCACTACTATTGTCGTGACCACAACAATTCAACCAGAAGAACCAACAGATCCTGAAGAAAGGGAGTGCATTTTTCATTCAAAGATGTGGGCGAAGGGGACCTCGTGGCATTTTATTGTTGATAGTGGAAGCCATAAAAACATCATCTTAGGAGAGGTCATCAAACAGTTGGGATTGTTGACAACACAACACCCGCAACCATACAACATCATGTGGCTTTGGAAAGGACGAGATCTTTGTGTCAGCCAATAGTGTCGATTGTCATACGGCATCCAACCCTTCAAGGATGATGTATTATGTGATGTTGCCCCACTGGGATGTCTGTGATGTTCTATTGGGCCAACCATATATGTGGAGATGCCATGTTGTTTATGAGTCTCGACCCCATAGTGTCATTGTTACTTTGGGGGGTCATCTCTACAGAATAACAGAGGTAGTTCCAACTATTGTTCCACCTAAAAAGTGTCACAAGGTAGTATCTCATACTGCAAAATTAAACTTCTTCACAATCTGTTCAGAAGGGGAATAAAAGGACACTACAACCACTAAAGCCTCACCCCCTGCACCTTCTATCCAACAGAAGCAAGTCGAAAAGGTTGTAGCAAAGCACAAATATTCCTTCTGCACACTTTCCTCTCATGTAGCTCAACTTGTTGAACAACCTTAGCTTCAACAGGTTCATGACAGACTTCCACAAACTAAGCAGCGCGACGTCTTCAACAATACAAGCAGCTCACCAAGATGTAGATCTAGCAAATGCTTTTCCTTCTCCCCTGGGAACTCAACGCAATGGAGACCATTTCTTCCTAAGGAGGGAGGATTGATCCAAGTGGATATCGGTGGCCACCCACCTTTTCCGACTGGCTCAAAACAGTTTTCTGGCAATTTTGGCAATTCACTATTTTTAGCAGGTTTTAATTTTCGGGGCCATTTTGAGGGCCTAATTGAAGGTTTTTTGAGATTCGAGGTTCTCAATGATATTTGAAGGAATGATTGAGCCCCCAAAAAGAATCTCCTCGACGATACCTTTCCAACGCGCTATCATACGCCTAAAACAGAGATTGTATGCAAACGTTACGACCCTAGGAAGTTGATGTACTAACTTACCCAAACGGGGCCCACATGACTTTTGGCGCTTCATCTCCTAGGGTTAGGTTTTTGGATGTATAGGGTTTTTGACATTCCTGTTTATTTTAAAAAGGCCTTTAGAGCCTCATTGTAATCATCTTCTTCCAAATTCCAGCAGCCGCCACATCTATTCTCAGAGATCAGCTGCCATCATTCTAGCGAGTTTTTCACTTTGAAAAGAATCTGGATCAGTGGTATCAGAGCAGGCTTCTCTTAATCATTTTTTTAGTGCATGTGCCCGACGAGGTCCGAGTATAGCAAGTTGGGTCTCAAACTTGTCTCTCTTGAAGACAATCGCTCTCGCACACCCAAGAAACCCTCAATGGCGGAAGAAAAGAAAAACGACGGAGTAGACAATCCTATCAATCTATTGCTTGAGCAAGCTCTCACGCGACAGAGGGACGAAATGATGGAGAATTTTTCCCAAATCCTTAAACGTCTGCTGATAGCATCAGGAGCATCTTCATTAAGTGACCACTTTGGAGGCACCTTGCCTTTCAAGGTACAAGTTAATTTTGATATTCCTGTATTTGAAGGACAGATAGATGCAGAAGCCCTAGAAAAATGGTTAACTCTGCTAGAAGGTTATTTCTTTGTTCACAATTTTTCCGACAAAGAAAAGATCACCTTCACACTCCTTAAAATTCTCCCTCATCTCAAACATTGGTGAGAAACTTATCGGGAGCAAAGTTCCATAGAGGAGTCTGGAATATATGGGGTCGATCCCACTTGGGATTTTTTTGTGGATGTGGTAAATGAACAATATTACCATGTTGGCAACTATGAGGACCAGTACATGAGATGGACCACACTGCGGCAAGAGAGGGGCTAAGAAGTTCCGGAGTTCACCAATACCTTCCATACCTTGCGCACCAAGCTGGGTATTAAAGACTCCGAGGAACATTTGGTTTTGAAATACCGTGGGGCTCTACACAGATACATCAAGACTGAAATTGATTTTCTGGACATCTCATCACTCGATGCTACTTATCGATATGTTGTTAAAATTGAGCTGAAATATAAGCACCAGAACAAACGAGAATTCGGGTCTACAAATCCACAACAACCAAAGTATGACAAAGATGGCCCTAACAAACAGTCTCCCGAAAACTAGTCCAGGACACAGGAAAATAAAGGTCATGGGAAGACAAAGGACACCAGAAAATGGTGTGATTTCCACAAAATCCCCTGGCACAACACTGATGAATTTCTCTCAAAACATTCATTGGTGGCCAAGATCAAATACAAGGAGCCGAACCCTGATTCAGAATCTGATTCTGAAAATACTGGCAAATGACAGATCATTGAAACAGACCCCACTTCTATTGTCGTGACCGCATCAATTCAACCAGAAGAACCAACATATCCTGAAGAGGGGGAGCACCTTTTTCATTCACAGATGTGGGTGAAGGGGACCCCGCTGCATTTTATTGTTGATAGCAGAAGACAAAAAAACCACATCTCGGCAGAGGTCATCAAACAGTTGGGATTGTCAACAACATCACACCCGCATCCATACAACATCGGGTGGTTTCGGCAAGGACGAGATCTTCATGTCAGCCAATAGTGTCGATTGTCATATGACATCCAACCCTTCAAGGATGAGGTATTATGTGATGTTTCCCCACTGGATGTCTGTGATGTTCTCTTGGGCCAACCATATATATGGAGACGTCATGTTGTTTATGAGTCTCGATCCCGTAGTGTCATTGTTAGTTTGGGGGGTCATCTCTACAGAATACCAGAAGTGGCTCCAAATATTGTTCCACCTAAAAAGTGTCACAATGTAGTATCTCATACTGCAAAATTTAGCTTCTTCACAATCTGTTCAAAAGGAGAACATAAGGACACTGCAACCATTACAGCCTCACCCCCTGCACCTTCTATCCAATAGAAGCAGTTTGAAAAGGTTGCAACAAAGAACAAATATTCCTTCTGCACACCTTCCTCTCATGTAGCTCAACTTTTTGAACAACCTCAGCTTCAACAGGTTCATGACAGACTTCCACAAACTAAGCAACGTGATGTCTCCAACAATACACGCAGCTCACCAAGATGCAGATCAAGAAAATGCTTTTCCCTCTCCCCAGGAAACTCAACGCAATGGATACCATTTCTTACTAAGGAGGGCGTATTAATCCAGGTGGATATCAGTGGCCAACCACCTTTTCCGACTGGCTCAAAACAATTTTCTGGCAATTTTGACAATTCACTATTTTTAGCAGGTTTTATCTTCCGGGGCCATTTTGAGGGCCTAAATGAAGGTTTTTCGAGATCGAGGTTCTCAATTATAGTCAAAGGCATGATTGAGTCCCCAAAATGAATCTCCTCAATGATACCTTTTCAATGAGCTATCATACATCTAAAATGGAGATCGTATGCAAACATTACGACCCCGGGAAGTTGATGTACTAACTTACCCAAACGGGGCCCACATGACTTTTGGCGCTTCATCTCCTAGTGTTAGGTTTTTGGATGTCTAGGGATTTTTGCGTTCCTGTTTATTGTAAAAAGGCCTTTAGAGCCTCATTGTAATCATCTTCTTGAGAATGCAAGTAGTCGTCACATCTCTTCTCAGAGATAAGCTGCCACCATTATAGCGAGTCTTTCACTCTGAAAAGAATCCGGATTAGTGGTATCAGAGCAGGCTGCTCTTAATCATTTTTTTAGTGCATGTCCCCGACGAGGTCCGAGTATAGCAAGTTAGGTCTCGAGCTTGTCTCTCTTAACGACAATCGCTCTCACACACCCAAGAAACCTTCAATGGTGGAAGAAAATAAAAATGATGGAGCATACGATCCTATCAATCTATTTCTTGAGCAAAGTCTCACGCGATAGAGGGACGAAATGATGGGGAATTGTTCCCACATCCTTAAATGCCTGCTGATAGCATTAGGCGCATATTCATTAAGTGGCCACTTTGAAGGCACCTCGCCTTTCAAGGTACAAGTTAATTTTGATATTCCTATATTTGAAGGACAAATAGATGCAGAAGACCTAGAAAAATGGTTAACTCTGCTAGAAGGTTATTTCTCTTTTCACAATTTTTCCGACAAAGAAAAGATCACCTTCGCACTCCTTAAAGCTCTCCCTCATGTCAACCATTCATGGAAAACTTACTGGGAGAAAAGTTCCACAAAGGAGTCTGGAATATATGGGGCCGATCCCACTTGGGATTTTTTTGTGGATGCGGTAAAGGAACAATATTACCCTGTTGGAAACTATGAGGACCAGTACATGAAATGGACCACACTCCAACAAAAGAGGGGCCAAACAGTTCTATAGTTCACCAATACCTTCCATACCTTGTGCACCAAGCTGGGTATCAAATACTCCGAGCGACAATTGGCTCTGAAAAACCATGGGGCTCTACACAGATACATCAAGACTGAAATGGATTTTATAGACATCTCATCACTCGGTGCTACTTATCGATATGCTATTAAAATGGAACAGAAATTTAAGCACCAAAACAAATGGGAATTCGGGTTTGCAAATCTGCAACAACCAAAGTATGACAAAGACGATCCTAACAAACAATCTCCCGAAAACTAGTCCAAGACACAGGAAAAGAAGGGTCATGGGAAGACAAAGAAGGACACCAAAAAATTGTGTGATTTCCACAAAATCCCCTGGCACAACACCGATGAATGTCACTCAAAACAGTCATTGGTGTCCGAGATTGGCCGAGATCTAATACAAGGAGCCAAACCCTAATTCAGAATCTGATTCTGAAAATACTAGTAAAGGACAGATCATTGACACAGACCCCACGGCTATTGTCGTGACCGCAACAATTCAAATAGAAGAACCAATAGATCCTGAAGAAGGGGAGTGATTTTTTCATTCACATATGTGGGTGAAAGGGACCCCACTACATTTTATTGTTGATAGCGGAAGCCATAAAAACCTCATCTCAGCAGAGGTCATCAAACAGTTGGGATTGTCGACAACACCATACCTGCAGCCATACAACATCGGGTGGCTTCGGCAAGGACGAGATCTTCGTGTCAGCCAATAGTATCGATTTTCATACAAAATCGAACCCTTCAAGGATGAGGTATTATGTGATGTTGCCCCACTGGATGTCTGTGATGTTCTCTTGGGCCAACCATATATGTGGAGACGCCATGCTGTTTATGAGTCTCAACCCCGTAGTGTCAGTGTTACTTTAGGGAGTCATCTCTACAAAGTACCATTGGTAGTTCCAACTATTGTTCCACCTAAAAATTGTTGCAAGGTAGTATCTCATACTGCAAAATTCATCTTTTTCACAATCTGTTCAAAAGGGGAACATAAGGGGAACAGAAGGACATTGCAACTACTACATCTTCGCCCCCTGCACCTTCTATCCAACAGAAGCAGATCGAAAAGGTTGCAGCAAAGCACAAAGATTCCTTCTGCACACCTTCCTCTCATGTAGCTCGAATTTTTGAACAAACTTAGCTTCAACAAGTTCATCACAGAATTCCACAAACTGAGCAGCGCGACGTCTCCAACAATACAAATAGCTCACCAAGATGCAGATCCATAAATTGTTTTTCCCTCTCCCCTGGGAACTCAACGTAATGGAGACCATTGCTTCCTAAGGAGGGAGGATTGATCCAGGTGGATATCAGTGGCCACCCACCTTTTCCGAATGCCTCAAAAAAGTTTTCTGGCAATTTTGACAATTCACTATTTTTAAAACTTTTTAAATTTTGGGGCCATTTTGAGGGCCTAAATGAAGTTTTTTTCGATATCGAGGTTCTCAATAATAGTCGAGGGAACTATTGAGCCCTGAAAATGAATCTCCTTGTCGATACCTTTCCAATGAGCTATCATACGCCTAAAACGGAGATCGTATGCAAATGTTACGACCTCGGGAATTTGATGTACTAACTTACCCAAACGGGGCCCACGTGACTTTTGGCGCTTCATCTCCTAGGGTTAGGTTTTTAGATGTCTAGGGTTTTTGGCATTCCTGTTTATTGTAAAAAGGCATTCAGAGCCTCATTGTAATCATCTTCTTGCAAATGCAAGTAGCCGTCACATCTCTCCTCAGAGATAAACTGCCACCATTCTAGCGAGTCTTTCACTTTGAAAAGAATCCAGATCAGTGGTATCAGAGCAGGCTACTCTTAATCATTTTTTTAGTGCATTTCCCCGATGAGGTCTCAGTATAGCAAATTGGGTCTCGATCTTGTCTCTGTTGAAACAATCTCTCTCGCACACCCAAGAAACCCTCAATAGCAGAAGAAAAGAAAAATGACGGAGCAGACGATCCTATCAATATGTTGCTTGAGCAAGCTCTCACGCGACAGAGGGATGAAATGATGGAGAAATTTTCCCACATCCTTAAATGCCTACCAATAGCATCAGACGAATCTTCATCAAGTGGTCACTTTTGAGGCAGCTCGCCTTTCAAGGTACAAGTCAATTTTGATATTCCTGTATTTGAAGGACAAATAGATACACAAGCCCTAGAAAAATGGTTAACTTTGCTAGAAAGTTATTTCTCTGTTCACAATTTTTCCGACAAATAAAATATCACCTTCGCACTCCTCAAAGCTCTCCCTCATGTCAAACATTGGTGGAAAACTTATTGGGAGCAAAGTTCCACAGAGGAGTTTGGAATATATGGGGTCGATCCCACTTGGGATTTTTTTGTGGATGTGGTAAATGAAAAATATTACCCTGTTGGCAACTATGAGGACCAGTACATGAGATGGACCACACTGTGGCAAGAGAGGGTCCAAGTAGTTCCGGAGTTCACCAATACCTTCCATACCTTACATACCAAGCTGGGTATCAAAGACTCCGAGTGACATTTGGTTCTGAAATACCGTGGGGCTCTACACAGATACATCCAGACTGAAATGGATTTTCTAGACATCTCATCACTCGGTGCTACTTATCGATATGCTGTTAAAATTGAGCAGAAATTTAAGCACCAGAACAAATGGGTATTCGGGTCTGCAAATCTGCAACAACCAAAGTATGACAAAGACGTTTCCCGAAAACCAGTCCAAGACATAGGAAAAGAAGGGTCACGGGAAGACAAAGAAGGACACCGGAAAATGGTGTAATTTCCACAAAATCCCCTCACACAACACCAATGATTGTCGCTCAAAACAGTCATTGGTGGCCGAGATCAAATACAAGGAGCCAAAAAATGATTCAGAATTTGATTATGAAAATACTAATAAAGGACAGATCATTGACGCAGACCCCACTACTATTGTCGCGACCGCAACAATTCAACCAGAAGTACCAAAAGATCCCAAAGAGGGGGAGCGCCTTTTTCATTCAAAGATGTGGGTGAAGGGGACCCCGCTACATTTTTTTGTTGAGAGAGGAAGCCAGAAAAACCTCATCTTAGCAGAGGTTGTCAAATAGTTGGGATTTTCGACAACACCACACCCGCAGCCATACAACATCGGGTGGCTTCAGCAAGGACGAGATATTTGTGTCAGGCAATAGTATCGATTATCATACGACATCCAACCCTTCAAGGATGAGGTATTATGTGATATTGCCCCACTAGATGTCTATGATGTTCTCTTGGGCCAACCATATATGTGGATACGCCATGTTGTTTAAGAGTCTTGACCCCGTAGTTTCATTGTTACTTTGGGGGGTCATATCTACAGAATACCAGAGATAGTTCCAACTATTGTTCCACCTAAAAAGTGTCGGAAGGTAGTATCTCTTACTGCAAAATTCAACTTCTTCAAAATCTGTTCAAAAGGGGAACTGAAGGACACTGGAACTACTATAGCCTCGCCCCCTACACCTTCTATCCAACAGAAGCAGATAAAAAATTTTGTAGCAATGCACAAAGATTCCTTCTGCACACCTTCCTCTCATGTAGCTTGACTTGTTGAAGAGCCTTAGCTTCAAAAGATTCATGACAGACTTCCACAAACTAAGCAACGCGATGTCTCCAACAATACAAGTAGCTCACCAAGATGCAGATCCAACAAATGCTTTTCTCTCTCCACCGGGAACTCAACGCAATGGAGACCATTTCTTCCTAAGGAGGGAGGATTGATCTAGGTGGATATCGGTGGCCACCCACTTTTTTCGACTGGCTCAAAACAATTTTCTAACAATTTTGGCAATTCACTATTTTTAACAGGTTTTAACTTCCGGGGCCATTTTGAGGGCCTAAATGAAGGTTTTTCAACATTGAGGTTTTCAGTGATATTCAAAAGCATGATTAAGTGACCAAAATGAATCTCTTCGATGATGCCTTTCCAACGAGCTATCATACGCTTAAAACAAAGATCGTATGCAAAAGTTACAACCCCGGGAAGTTGATGTACTAACTTACCCAAACGGGGCCCACATGACTTTTGGCACTTCATCTCCTAGGGTTAGTCTTTTGGATGTCTAGGGTTTTTGGCATTCCTATTTATTGTAAAAAATCCTTTAGAGCCCCATTGTAATCATCTTCTTGCGAATGCGAGTAGCCGTCACATCTCTTCTCAGAGATAAGTTGCCACCATTCTAGCGAGTCTTTCACTCTGAATAGAATCTAGATCAGTGGTATTAGAGAAGGTTGCTCTTAATCATTTTTTCAGTGCATGTCCCTGACAAGGTCCGAGTATAGAAAGTTGGGTCTCGAGCTTGTCTCTCTTGAAGACAATCGCTCTCTCACACCCAAGAAACCCTCAATGGCGGAAGAAAAGAAAAACGATGGAGAAAACGATCCTATCAATCTGTTGCTTGAGAAAGCTCTCAAGCGATAGAGGGACGAAATGATGGAGAATTTTTCCCACATCCTTAAATGCCTACCAATAGCATCAGACACATATTCATCAAACGACCACTTTGGAGGCACCTTGCCTTTGAAGGTACAAGTTAATTTTGATATTCCTGTATTTGAAGGACAGTTAGATGCAGAAGGTTATTTCTCTGTTCACAGTTTTTCTGACAAAGAAAAGATCACCTTCGCACTCTTTAAAGCTCTCCCTCATGTCAAACATAGGTGGGAAACTTACTGGGAGCAAAGTTCCATAGAGGAGTCTGGAATATATGGCGCCGATCCCACTTGGGATTTTTTTGTGGATGCGGTAAAAGAACAATATTACCCTGTTGGAAAATATGAGGACCAATACATGAGATGGACCACACTGGGGCAAGAGAGGGGCCAAGCAGTTCCAGAGTTCACCAATACCTTCCGTACCTTGCGCACAAAGATGGGTGTCAAATACTCTGAGCGACATTTGGTTCTGAAATACCGTGTGGCTCTACATAGATACATCCAGACTGAAATGGATTTTCTAGACATCTCATCACTCGGTGTTGCTTATCGATATGCTGTTAAAATTGAGCAAAAATTTAAGCACCAAAACAAACAGGAATTTGGGTCTGCGAATTCGCAACAACCAAAGTATGACAAAGATGACCCTAACAAACAATCTCCCGAAAAGCAGTCCAAGACACAAGAAAAGAACGGTCACGGGAAGACAAAGAAGGACACTAAAAAATGGTGTGATTTCCACAAAAGCTCCTGGCACAACACTGATGAATGTCGCTCAAAACATTCATTGGTGGCCGAGAACAAATACAAGGAGCCGAACCTTGATTCAGAATTTGATTATGAAAATACTGGAAAATGTCAGATCATTGACGCAGACTCCACTGCTATTGTCGTGACCACAACAATTCAACCAGAAGAACCAATAGATCATGAAGAGGGGGAGGGCCTTTTTCATTCACAGATGTGGGTGAAGGGGACCCCACTGCATTTTATTGTTGATAGCAGAAGCCAGAAAAACCTCATCTCAGCAGAGGTCGTCAAACAGTTGGGATTGTCCACAACACCACACACACAACCATACAACATCGAGTGGCTTCAACAAAGACGAGATCTTCATCTCAGCTAACAATGTTGATTGTCATACGACATCCAACCCTTCAAGGATGAGGTATTATGTGATGTTGCCCCATTGGATGTCTGTGATGTTCTCTTGGGCCAACCATATATGTGGAGACGCAATGTTTTTTATGAGTCTCGTCCCCGTAGTGTCATTGTTACTTTGGGGGGTCATCTCTACAAAATACCAGAGGTAGTTCCAACTATTGTTCCACCTAAAAAGTGTCGCAAGCAGGTATCTCATACTGCAAAATTCATCTTCTTCATAATATGTTCAAAAGGGGAACAGAAGGACACTGCAACCAAAGCACAAAGATTCCTTCTGCACACCTTCATCTTATGTAACTTGAATTGTTGAACATCCTCAGGTTCAATAGGTTCATGACAGACTTCCACAAACTAAGCAACGCGACGTCTCCAGCAATACAAACAACTCACCAAGATGCAGATCCAACAAATGCTTTTACCTCTCCCCCGGGAACTCAACGCAATGGAGACCATTTATTCCTAAGGAGGGAGGATTGAACTAGGTGGATATCAGTGGCCACCCACCTTTTTCGGCTGGCTCAAAATAGTTTTCTGTCAATTTTGGAAATTCACTAATTTTAGCAGGTTTTAACTTCCGGGGCCATTTTGAGGGCCTAAATGAAGGTTTTTTTAGATCGAGATTGTCAATGATAGCCAAAGGCATGATTGAGACCCCAAAACTAGTCTTCTCGATGATAACTTTCCAACGAGCTATCATACAGCTAAAACAGAGATCATATGCAAACGTTACGACCTTGGAAAGTTGATGTACTAACTTACCCAAAGGAAACCCACATGATTTTTGGCGCTTCATCTCCTAGGGTTAGGATTTTGGATGTCTAGGGTTTTTGGCATTACAATTTATTGTAAAAAGGCCTTCAAAGCCTCATTGTAATCATCTTCTTGCAAATCCGAGCAGCCGTCACATCTCTTCTTAGAGATAAGTTGCCACCATTATAGTGAGTCTTTCACTCTGAAAAGAATATGGGTCAGTGGTATCAGAGCAGGATGCTCTTAATTGTTTTTACAGTGCATGTCCCCGACGAGGTCTGAGTATAGAAAGTTGGGTCTCGATCTTGTCTCTCTTGAATAAAATCACTCTCACACATCCAGGAAACCCTCAATGGCGGAAGAAAAGAAAAACAACGGAGCAGACGATCCTATCAATCTATTGCTTGAGAAAGCTCTCATGCGACAGAGGGACGAAATGATGGAGAATTTTTTCCACATCCTTAAACACCCGCTGATAGCATCAGTAGCATCTTCATCAAGCGGCCACTTTGAAGGCACCTCACCTTTCAAGGTACAAGTTAATTTTGATATTCCTATATTTGAGGGACAGGTAGATGCAGAAGCCCTAGAAAAATGGTTAACTCTGCTAGAAGGTTACTTCTCTATTCACAATTTATCCGATAAAGAAAAGATCACCTTCACACTCCTTAAATCTCTCCCTCATGTCAAACATTGGTGGAAAACTTACTGGGAGAAAAGTTCCACAGAGGAGTCTGAAATATATGGGGTCGATCCCACTTGGGATTTTTTTTTGGATGCGGTAAAGGAACAATATTACCCTGTTGTCAATTATGAGGACTAGTACATGAGATGGACCACACTTCGGCAAGAGAGGGGCCAAGCAGTTCCGAAGTTCACCAATACCTTCCATACCTTGCACACCAAGCTGGGTATCAAAGACTCCGAGCGACATTTGGTTCTGAAATACCGTGGGGCTCTACATAGATACATCCAGATTGAAATGGATTTTCTAGACATCTCATCACTTAGTGCTGCTTATCGATATGCTGTTAAAATTGAGTAGAAATTTAAGCACTAGAACAAACGAGAATTCCGGTCTGCAAATCTGGAACAACCAAAGTATGACAAAGATGATCCTAACAAATAGTCACCCGAAAACCAGTCCAAGACACAGGAAAAGAAGGGTCACGGGAAGACAAAGAAGAACACTGAAAAATGGTGTGATTTCCACAAAATCCCCTAACACAATACCATTGAATGTCGCTCAAAACAGTCATTGTTGGTCAAGATCAAATACAAGGAGCCGAACCCTGATTCAAAATCTGATTCTGAAAATACTAGTAAAGGACAGATCATTGACGCAGACCCCACTGCTATTGTCGTGACCGCATCAATTCAACCAAAAGAACCAATAGATCCTGAAGAGGGGGAGTGCCTTTTTCATTCACAGATGTGGGTGAAGGGTACCCCGCGGAATTTTATTGTTGATAGAGGAAGCCATAAAAACCTCATTTCAGCAGAGGTCATCAAATAGTTGAGATTGTCGACAACACCACACCTGGAGCCATACAACATCAGGTGGCTTCGACAAGGACAAGAACTTTTTGTCAACCAATAGTGTCGATTTTCATACGACATACAAACCTTCAAGGATGAGGTATTATGTGATGTTTCCCCACTGGATGTCTGTGATGTTCTCTTGGGCCAACCATATATCTGGAGACGCCATGTTGTTTATGAGTCTCGACCCCATAGTGTCATTGTTGCTTTGTGGGTCATCTCTACAGAATACCAGAGGTAGTTCCAACTATTGTTCCACCTAAAAAATGTCGGAAGGTAATATCTCATACTAAAAAATTCATCTTCTTCACAATTTGTTCAAAAGGGGAACATAAGGACACCACAACTACTACAACCTTGCCCCCTCCACCTTCAATCCAAAAGAAGCAGGTCAAAAAGGTTGCAGCAAAGCAAAAATATTCCTTCTGCACACTATCCTCTCATGTAGCTTGACTTGTTGAATAGCCTCAGCTTCAACAGGTTCATGATAAACTTCCACAAACTAAGTAGCGCGATGTGTCCAACAATACAAGCAGCTCACCAAGATGTAGATCCAACAAATGTTTTTTTCTCTCCCCCGGAAACTCAACGCAATGGAGGCCATTGCTTCCTAAGGAGGGAGGATTGATCCGGTGGATATTGGTGGCCACCCACCTTTTCCGACTGGCTCAAAACAGTTTTCTGGCAATTTTGGCAATTCACTATTTTTAACAGGTTTTAACTTCCGGGGCCATTTTGAGGGCCTAAATGAAGATTTTTCGAGATCGAGGTTCTCAAATATAGATGAGGGCATGATTGAGCCCCAAAAATGAATGCCAACAATGATACCTTTCCAACGAGATATCATACACCTAAAACAGAGATCGTAGGCAAAAGTTACGACCCCGGGAATTTGATGTACTAACTTACCCAAACGGGGCCCATATGAATTTTGGTGCTTCATATCCTAGGGTTAGGCTTTTGGATGTCTAGGGTTTTTTGCATTCCTGTTTATTTTAAAAAGGCTTTCAGAGCCTCACTCTAATCATCTTCATGCGAAGGCGAGTAGCCGTCACATCTCCTCTCAGAGATAAGTTGTCACCATTCTAGTGAGTCCTTCACTCTGAAAAGAATCTAGATCAGTGGTATTAGAGCAGGCTGCTCTTAATCATTTTTTCAGTGCATGTCCCCGACGAGGTCCGAGTATAGCAAGTTGGGTCTCAAGCTTGTCTCTCTTGAAGACAATCTCTCTCGCACACCCAAGAAACCCTCAATGGCGGAAGAAAAGAAAAGCGATGGAGCATATGATCCTATCAATCTGTTGCTTGAGCAAGCTCTCACGTGACAGAGGTACAAAATGATGGAGGATTTTCCCCACATCCTTAAATTCCTATCCATAGAATCAGGCGTATCTTCATCAAGCGACCAATTTCTAGGCACCTCGCCTTTCAAGGTATAAGTTAATTTTGATATTCCTGTATTTGAAGGACAGATAAATGCAAAAGCCCTAGAAAAATGGTTAACTCTGCTAGAAGGTTATTTCTCTGTTCACAATTTTTCCGACAAAGAAAAGATCACCTTCGCACTCCTTAAATCTCTCCCTCATGTCAAACATTAGTGGGAAACTTACTAAGAGCAAATTTCCACATAGGAGTCTGGAATATATGGGGCCGATCCCACTTGGGATTTTTTTGTAAATGCGGTAAAGGAACAATATTACCCTGTTGGAAACTATGAGGTCCAGTACATGAGATGGACCACATTGAGGCAAGAAAGGGGCCAAGAAGTTTCGGAGTTCACCAATACCTTCCATACCTTGTGCACCAAGCTGGGGTCAAAGACTCTGAGCAACATTTGGTTCTAAAATACCGTGGGGCTCTACATAGATACATCCAGACTGAAATGGATTTTCTAGACATCTCATCACTCGGTGTTGCTTATCGATATGCTGTTAAAATTGAGCAGAAGTTTAAGCACCAGAACAAATGGAAATTTGGGTCTGCAAATCCACAACAACCAAAGTATGACAAAGATGGCCCTAACAAACAATCTCCCGAAAACCATTCCAAGACACAGGAAAAGAAGGGTCACGGGACGACAAAGAAGGACACCAGAAAATGGTGTGATTTCCACAAAATCCCCTGGCACAACACCGATGAATGTCGCTCAAAACAATCATTGGTGGCCGATATCAAATACAAGGAGTTGAACTTCAGAATTGAATTCTGAAAATAATGGTAAAGGACAGATCATTGATGCAAACCCCACTGCTATTTATGTGACCGCATCAATTCAACCAGAAGAACTAACAGATCTTGAAGAGGGGGAGTGCCTTTTTCATTCATAGATGTGGTTGAAGGGGACTCTGCTTCTTTTTATTGTTGATAGCGGAAGCCAGAAAAAACTCATCTCAGTAGAGGTTGTCAAACAATTGGGATTGTTGACAACACCACACCCGCAGCCATACAACATCGGGTGGCTTCGGCAAGCATGAGATCTTTGTGTTAGCCAACAGTGCCAATTGTCATATGGCATCTAACCCTTCAGGGATGAGGTATTATGTGATGTTTCCCCACTAGATGTCTATGATGTTCTCTTGGGCCAACCATATATGTGGAGACGCCATGATGTTTATGAGTCTCGACCCCGTAGTGTCATTTTTACTTTGGGGGGTCATCTCTACAAAATACCCGAGGTAGTTCCAACTATTGTTCCTCCTAAAACGTGTCGCAAGGAAGTATCTCATACTGCAAAATTTAGCTTCTTCACAATCTGTTCAAAAGGTCAACAGAAGGACACTGCAACAACTACAACCTCACTCCCTGCACCTTCTATCCAACAGAAGCAAGTCGAAAATTTTGCAACAAAGCACAAAGATTTCTTCTGCATACCTTCCTCTCATGTAGCTCGACTTGTTGGACAACCTCATCTTCAATAGGTTTGTGACAGACTTCCACAAACTAAGCAACGTGATGTCTCCAACAATACAAGCAGCTCACCAAGATGCAGATCCAACAAATGCTTTTCCCTCTCCCTCAGGAACTCAAAACAATAGAGACCATTTCCTCCTAAAGAGGGAGGATTGATCCAGATGGATATCGGTGGCCACCCATCTTTTTCGACTGGCTGAAAACAATTTTCTAGCAATTTTGACAATTCATTATTTTTAGCAGGTTTTAACTTCCGGAGCCATTTTAAGGGCCTAAATGAATATTTTTATATATTTAGGTTCTCGATGATAAATAAACACATGATTTAGCACCCAAAATGAATCTACTCGATGATACCTTTCCAACGAGCTATCATACGCCTAAAATGGAGATAGTATGCAAAAGTTATGACCCCGAGAAGTTGATGTACTAACTTACCCAAACGTGACCCACATGACTTTTGGTGCTTCATCTCCTAGGGTTAGGTTTTTGGATGTTTGGGGTTTTTGGCATTCCTGTTTATTGTAAAAAGGCCTTCATAGCCTCATTATAATCATCTTCTTGCGAATGCAAGCAGCCGTCACATCTCTTCTCAGAGATAAGCTACCACCATTCTAGCAAGTCTTTCACTATGAAAAGAATCTGAATCAGTTGTATTAGAGTAGACTACTCTTAATCATTTTTTCAGTGCATGTCCCCAATGAGGTCTGAGTATAAAAATTTTGGTCTCGAGATTGTCTCTCTTGGGGGGTCATCTCTACAAAATACCAGAGGTAGTTCCAACTATTGTTCCACCTAAAAAGTGTCGCAAGGTAGTATATCATACTGCAAAATTCAGCTTCTTCACAATCTGTTCAAAAAGGGAACAAAAGGACACTACAACCACTACAACCTCGCCCCCTCCACCTTCTATCAAATAGAAGAAGGTCGAAAAGGTTGTAGAAAAGCACAAAGATTCCTTCTACACACCTTCCTCTCATGTAGCTCGACTTATTGAACAACCTCAACTTCAACAGGTTCATGACAAACTTCCACAAACTAAGCAACACGACGTCTCCAGCAATACAAGCAGCTCACGAAGATGCAAATCCAACAAATGATTTTCCCTCTCCCTTGGGAACTTAACACAATGGAGACCATTGCTTCCTAAGGAGGGAGGATTAATCTAGTTGGATATCGGTGGCTACTCACATTTTTCGACTAGTTCAAAACAATTTTCTGGCAATTTTGGCAATTCACTATTTTTAGCAGGTTTTAACCTCTGGGGCCATTTTGAGGGCCTAAATGAAGGTTTTTCGAGATCAAGGTTCTCAATGATAATCAAAGGAAATATTAAGCACCCAAAATTAATCTCCTCGATAATACCTTTCCAACGAGCTATCATACGCCTAAAACGAAGATCATATGCAAAAGTTACAACCCAGGGAAGTTGATGTACTAACTTACCCAAACGGGGCCCACATGACTTTTGGCACTTCATATCCTAGGGTTAGGTTTTTGGATGTATAGGGTTTTTGGCATTCCTGTTTATTATAAAAAGGCCTTCAGAGCCCCATTGTAATCATCTTCTTGTGAATGTGAGTAGCCGTCACATCTCTTCTTAGAGATAAGCTGCCACCATTCTACTGAGTGTTTCACTCTGAAAAGAATCTGTATCAGTGGTATCAGAGCAGGATGCTCTTAATTATTTTTTCAGTGCATGTCCCCGACGAGGGCCGAGTATAGCAAGTTTGGTCTCGATCTTGTCTCTCTTGAAGACAATCACTCTCACACACCCAAGAAACCCTCAATGGCGGAAGAAAAGAAAAATGATGAAGTAGACGATCCTATCAATATGTTGTTTGAACAAGCTCTCACGCGACAGAGGGATGAAATGAAGGAGAATTTTTCACACATCCTTAAACGCCTGCTGATAGAATCAGGGGAATATTCATCAAGCGACCACTTTGGAGGCACCTCGTCTTTCAAGGTACAAGTTAATTTTGATATTCATGTATTTGAAGGACAAATATATGCAGAAGCCCTAGAAAAATGGTTAACTCTGCTCGAAGGTTATTTCTCTGTTCACAATTATTCCGACAAAGAAAAGATCACGTTCGCACTCCTTAAAGCTCTCCATCATGTCAAACATTGGTGGAAAACTTACTGGGAGCAAAGTTCCACAGACGAGTCTGGAATATATGGGGCCGTTCCCACTTGGGATTTTTTTGTGGATGCGGTAAATGAACAATATTACCCTGTTGGAAACTATGAGGACGAGTACATGAGATGGACCACACTGTGGCAAGAGAGGGGCCAAGCAGTTCCGGAGTTCACCAATACCTTCCATACCTTGCGCACCAAGCTGGGTATCAAAGACTCCGAGCGACATTTGGTTTTGAAATACCGTGGGGATCTACACAGATACATCCAGACTGAAATGGATTTTCTGGACATCTCATCACCCAGTGTTTCTTATCGATATGCTGTTAAAATTGAGCAAAAATGTAAGCACTAGAACAAACGGGAATTCGGGTCTGTAAATCCGCAACAACCAAAGTATGACAAAGACGGTCGTAACAAACAATCTCTTGAAAACCAGTCCAAGACACAACAAAAGAAGGGTCACGGGAAGACAAAGAAGGACACTGGAAAATGGTGTGATTTCAACAAAATCCCCTGGCATAACACTGACGAATGTCACTCAAAACAGTCATTAGTGGCCGAGATCAAATACAAGGAGCTGAACCTTGATTTTGAATCTGATTTTGAAAATACTGGTAAATGACATATCATTGACGCAGACCCCTCTGCTATTGTCGCGACCACATCAATTCAAACAGAAGAACAGAAATATCCTGAAGAGGGGGAACACCTTTTTCATTCATAGATGTGGGTGAAGGTGACCCTGTTGCATTTTATTGTTGGGATTGTCGACAACACCACACCCGCAACCATACAACATTGGGTGGCTTCGGCAAGGATGAGATCTTCATGTCAGCCAATAGTTTCAATTGTCATATGGCATCCAACCCTTCAAGGATGAGGTATTATGTGATGTTTCCCCACTGGATGTCTGTGATGTTCTCTTGGGCCAACCATATATGTGGCGACACCATGCTGTTTATGAGTCTCAACCCTGTCCTGTCATTGCTACTTTGGGGGGTCATCTCTACAGAATACCAGAGGTAGTTCCAACTATTGTTCCACCTAAAAAGTATCGCAAGGTAGTATCTCATACTGCAAAATTCAACTTCTTCATAATCTGTTCAAAAGGAGAACAGAAGGACACTACAACCACTATAGCCTCGCCCCCCACACCTACTATCCAACAGAGACAGGTCGAAAGGGTTGCAACAAATCACAAAGATTCCTTCTGCACACATTCCTCTCATGTAGCTCGACTTGTTGAACAACCTCAGTTTCAACAGGTTCATGACAGACTTCCACAAACTAAGCAGCGCAAGGTCTCCAGCAATACAAGCAACTCACGAAGATGCAGATCCAACAAATGCTTTTCCCTCTCCCCCAGGAACTCAACGCAACGGAGATCGTTTCTTCCTAAAGAGGGAGTATTTTTCTGGGTGGATATCAGAGGCCATCCACCTTTTCCGACTGGCTCAAAATAGTTTTCTGGCAATTTTGGCAATTCACTATTTTTAGCAGGTTTTAACTTCCGGGGCCGTTTTGAGGGACTAAATGAAGGTTTTTCAAGATAGAGGTTCTAAATAATAGCCGAAGGCATGATTTATCCCCCAAAATGAAGCTCCTCGACGATGTCTTTCCAACGAGCTATCATATGCCTAAAACATAGATCGTATGCAAAAGTTACGACCCCGGGAAGTTGATGTACTAACTTATCCAAATGAGGCCCACATGACTTTTTGCGATTCATCTCTTAGCGTTAGGCTTTTGGATGTCTAGGGTTTTTTGCATTCCTTTATTTTAAAAAGGCCTACAGAGCCTCATTGTAATCATCTTCTTGCGAATGCGAGTAGTCATCACATCTCTTCTCAGAGATAAGTTTCCACCATTCTAGCGAGTCTTTCACTCTAAAAAGAATCTGGATTAGTGGTATCAGAGAAGGCTACTCTTAATCGTTTTTTCAATGCATGTCCCCAACAAGGTTCGAGTATAACAAGTTGGGTCTCGAGCTTGTCTCTCTTGAAGACAATCAATCTTTCACACCCAAGAAACCCTCAATGGCAGAAGAAAAGAAAAACGACGGAGAAGACGATCCTATCAATTTGTTGCTTGAGCAAGCTCTCACGCAACAGAGGGACGAAATGATGGAGAATTTTCCCTACATCTTATACGCCTACCAATAGCATCAGGTGCATCTTCATCAAGTGGCCACTTTGAAGGAACCTTTCCTTTCAAGGTACAAGTTGATTTCGATATTCCTGTATTTGAAGGACAGATAGATGCAGAATCCCTAGAAAAATGGTTAACTCTGTTAGAAGGTTATTTCTCTGGTCACAATTTTTCCAACAAAGAAAAGATCACCTTTGCACTCCTTAAAGCTCTCCCTCATGTCAAACATTGGTGGGAAACTTACTCAAAGCAAAGTTCCACAGAGGAGTCATGAATATATGGGGCCGATCCCACTTGAGATTTTTTTGTAGATGCGGTAAAGGAACAATAGTACCCTGTTGGCAACTATGAGGACCAGAACATGAGATGGAACACACTGCGGAAAGAGAGGGGCTAAGAAGTTCCGGAGTTCACCAATACCTTCCATACCTTGTGCACCAACATGGGTATCAAAGACTCCAAGCGACATTTGGTTCTGAAATACCGTGGGGTTCTATGCAGATTCATCCAGACTGAAATTGATTTTCTGGACATCTCATCACTCGGTGCTACTTATCGATATGTTGTTAAAATTGAGCAGAAATTTAAGCACTAGAACAAGCGGGAATTCAGGTTTGTAATTCTGCAACAACCAAAGTATGACAAAGATGGTCCTAACAAATAGTCTCCCGAAAAGTAGTCCAAGACACATGAAAAGAAGGGTCACGAGAAGACAAAGAAGGACACCGGAAAATGGTGTGATTTCCACAAAATCCCCTAGCACAACACTGATGAATGTCACTCAAAATAGTCATTGGTGGCCGAGCTAAAATATAAGGAGCCGAACACTGATTCATAATCAGATTCTAAAAATACTGGTAAATGACAGATCATTGACGTAGACCCCACTGCTATTGTCGCGACCACAGTAATTCAACTAGAAGAACCAACAGATCCTGAAGAGGGGGAGTGCCTTTTTCATTCACATATGTGGGTGAAGGGGACCCTGCTGCATTTTATTTTTGATAGCGGAAGCCAGAAAAACCTCATCTCAGCAGAAGTCATCAAATAGTTGGGATTGTCGACAACACCACACCCGCAGCCATACAACATCGGGTGGCTTCAACAAGGACAAGATCTTCATGTCTGCCAATAGTTCCGATTGTCATACGACATCCAAACCTTTAAGGATGAGGTATTATGTGATGTTGCCCCACTGGATGTCTGTGATGTGCTCTTGGGCCAACCATATATATGGAGACGCCATGTTGTTTATGACTCTCGACCCCGTAGTGTCATTGTTACTTTGGGGGGTCATCTCTACAAAATACCAGAGGTAGTTCCAACTATTGTTCCATCTAAAAAGTGTCGCAAGCTAGTATCTCATACTGCAAAATTCAGCTTCTTCACAATCTGTTCAAAATGGGAATAGAAGGACACTGCAACCACTACAACCTCTCCCCCTGCACCTTCTATCCAACAGAAGTAAGTCGAAAAGGTTGTAGCAAAGCATAAAGATTCCTTCTGCACACCTTTCTGTCAAAGGCGGAAGAAAAGAAAAACGACAGAGCAGACGATTCTATCAATATGTTGCTTGAGCAAGCTCTCACACGACAGAGGGAAAAAATGATGGAAAATTTTTCCCACATCCTTAAATGCCTACTGATAGCAGTAGACACATCTTCATCAAGTGGCCACTTTGGAGGCACCTCGCCTTTCAAGGTACAAGTTAATTTTGATATTCCTGTATTTGAAAGACAAATAGATGTAGAAGCCCTAGAAAAATGGTTAACTCTGCTAGAAGGTTATTTCTCTATTCACAATTTTTCCGACAAACAAAATATCATCTTCGCACTCCTTAAATCTCTCCCTCATGTCAAACATTGGTGGGAAACTTACTAGGAGAAAATTTCCACAGAGGAGTCTGGAATATATGGGGCCGATCCCACTTGGGATTTTTTTTCTTAATGCGGTAAAGGAACAATATTACCTTGTTAGCAACTATGAGGACCAGTACATGAGATGGACCACACTGCGCCAAGAGAGGGGCCAAGCAGTTCCAGAGTTCACCAATACCTTCCATACCTTGCGCACCAAGCTGGGTATCAAAGACTCCGAGCGACATTTGGTTCTGAAATACCGTGGGGCTCTATGGAGATACATCCAGACTGAAATGAATTTTCTGGAAATCTCATCACTCGGTGTTGCTTATCGATATACTGTTAAAATTGAGAAGAAATTTAAGCACCAGAACAAACGGGAATTTGGGTCTATAAATCTGCAACAGCCAAAGTATGACAAAAATGACCCTAACAAACAATCTCCCGAAAACCAGTCCAAGACACACAAAAAGAAAAGTCATGGGAAGACAAAGAAGGACACCGGAAAATGGTGTGATTTCCACAAAAGCCCCTGGAACAACACCAATGAATGCTGCTCAAAACAGTCATTGGTGGCCGAGATCAAATACAAGGAGTCGAACCCTGATTTAGAATTTGATTCTGAAAATACTGGTAAAGGATAGATCATTGATGCAGACCCCACTGTTATTGTCACGACCACAACAATTCAACAAGAAGAACCAACAGATCCTTAAGAGGGGGAGTGCCTATTTCATTCATAGATGTGGGTGAAGGAGACCCCGCTGCATTTTATTGTTGATAGCGGAAGATAGAAAAACCTCATCTCAGCAGAGGTCATCAAATAGTTGGGATTGTCAGCAACACCACACCCACAACCATACAACATCGGGTGGCCTCGGCAAGGACGAGATCTTCATGTCAGCCAACAGTGTCGATTTTCATACAGCATCCAACCCTTCAAGGATGAGGTATTATGTAGCTATACTTGTTGAACAACCTCAGCTTCAACAGGTTCATGACAAACTTCCACAAACTAAGCAACACGACGTCTCCAGCAATACAAGGAGCTCACCAAGATGCAGATCCAACAAATTCTTTTCCCTCTACCCTGGGAAATCAACGCAATGGAAACCATTACTTCCTAAGGAGGGAGGATTTATCCGTATGGATATCGATGGCCACCCACCTTTTCTGACTAGCTCAAAACAATTTTTTGACAATTTTGACAATTCACTATTTTTAGCAGGTTTTAACTTCCAAGGCCATTTTGAGGGCCTAAATGAAGGTTTTTCGATATTGAGGTTCTCAATGATAGTTGAATTTGTTATTGATCCCCAAAATGAATCTCCTCGACGATACATTTCCAACGAGCTATCATACACCTAAAACGAAGATCGTATGCAAAAGTTACGAATCCAGGAAGTTGATGTACTAACTTACCCAAACGGGGCCCACATAACTTTTGGCGCTTCATCTCCTAGCATTACAATTTTGGCTGTCTATGGTTTTTGGAATTCCTATTTATTGTAAAAATGGCTTCAGAGCCTCATTGTAATAATCTTCTTGCAAATGTGAGTAGCCGTCACATCTCTTCTCAGAGATAAGCTACCACCATTCTAGCGAGTCTTTCACTCTGAAAAGAATATGGATCAATTGTATTAGAGCAGGTTGCTCTTAATCATTTTTTCAGTGCATGTCCCCGAAAAGGTCCGAGTATAGCAAGTTGGGTCTTGAGCTTGTCTCTATTGAAGACAATCGCTCTCGCACACCCAAGAAACCTTCAATGGCGGAAGAAAAGAAAAATGACGGAGCAGACGATCCTATCAATCTGTTGCTTGAGCAAGCTCTCATGCGACAGAGGGATGAAATGATGGAGAATTTTGCCCACATCCTTAAATTTCTACCGATAACATCAGATGCATTTTCATCAAGCAACCACTTTGGAGGCACCTCGCCTTTCAAGGTACAAGTTAATTTTGATATTCCTGTATTTGAAGGACAGATAGATGTAGAAGCCCCAGAAAAATGGTTAACTCTGCTAGAAGGTTATTTCTTTGTTCCCAATTTTTTCAACAAAGGAAAGATCACCTTTGCACTCCTTAAAGCTCTCCCTCATGTCAAACATTGGTGGGAAACATACTAGGAGCAAAGTTCCACAGAGGAGTTTGGAATATATGGGGTCGATCAATTGTCACGACTGCAGCAATTGAACCAAAAGAACCAACAGATCCTGAAGAGGGGGAATGCCTTTTTCTTTCACAGATGTGGATGAAGGGGACCCCATTCCATTTTATTGTTGATAGCAGGAGCCAGAAAAACCTCATCTGAGTAGAGGTCATCAAACAATTGGGATTGTCGACAACACCACAACGGCAACCATACAACATCGGGTGGGTTTGGAAAGGATGAGATCTTCGTGTCAGCCAACAGTGACGATTGTCATACGACATCCAAACCTTCAAGGATGAGGTATTATGTGATGTTTCCCCATTGGATGTATGTGATGTTCTCTTGGGCCAACCATATATGTGGAGACGCCATGATGTTTATGAATCTCAACCCTGTAGTGTCATTGTTACTTTGGGGTGTCATCTCTACAGAATACCAGAGCTAGTTCCAACTATTGTTCCACCTAAAAAGTGTCGCACGGTAGTATCTCATACTGCAAAATTTAGCTTCTTCCCAATCTGTTCAAAAGGGGAACAAAAGGACACTGCAACCACTACAGCCTCGCCCCCTGCACCTTCTATAAAATAGAAGCAGGTCAAAAAGGTTGCAGCAAAGCACAAAGATTCCTTCTGCACACCTTCCTCTCTTGTAGCTTGACTTGTTGAATAGCCTCAGCTTCAACAGGTTCATGACAGACTTCCACAAACTAAGTAGTGCAACGTCTCCAGCAATACAAGCAGCTCACCAAGATGCAAATCCAACAAATGCTTTTCCCTCTCCCCCAAGAACTCAACGCAATGGAGACAATTGATTCCTAAGGAGGGAGGATTGATCCAGGTGGATATCAATGGCCACCCACCTTTTCCGACTAGCTCAAAATAGTTTTCTGGCAATTTTGACAATTCACTATTTTTAGCAGGTTTTAACTTCCGGGGCCATTTTGAGGGTCTAAATGAAGGTTTTTCTAGATCAAGGTTCTCAATGATAGTTGAAGGCATGATTGAGCTCCAAAAATTAATCTCCTCGATGATACCTTTCTAACGAGCTATCATACGCCTAAACCGGAGATCGTATGCAAAAGTTACGACCCTGGGAAGTTGATGTACTAACTTACCCAAATGGGGCCCACATGAATTTTGGTGCTTCATATCCTAGGGTTAGGATTTTGGATGTATAGGGCTTTTGACATTCCTATTTATTGTAAAAAGGCCTTCAGAGCCTCATTGTAATCATCTTCTTTCGAATGCGAGTAGCTGTCACATCTCTTCTCATAGATAAGTTGTCAGCATTCTAGCGAGTTTTTCACTCTGAAAAGAATATGGATCAGTGGTATCAGAGCAAGCTGCTCTTAATCATTTTTTCAGTGCATGTCCTCGATGAGGTCCAAGTATATCAAGTTGGGTCTTGATCTTGTCTCTCTTGAAGAAAATCACTCTCGCACACCCAAGAAACCCTCAATGGCGGATGAAAAGAAAAACGACGGAGCAGACGATCTTATCAATCTGTTGCTTCAGAAAGATCTCATGCGACAGAGGGACGAAATGATGGATAATTTTTCCCATATCCTTAAATGCCTGCCGATAGAATCAAGCGTATCTTCATCAAGCGGCCACTTTGGAGGCATCTCGCCTTTCAAGGTACAAGTTAATTTTTGTATTCCTGTATTTGAAGGACAGATAGATGCAGAAGCCCTAGAAAACTGGTTAACGGGAAGACAAGGAAGGACACTGGAAAATGGTGTGATTTCAACAAAATCCCCTCGCACAACGTCGATGAATGTCACTCAAAATAGTCATTGGTGGCTGATATCAAATACAAGGAGCCGAACCCTGATTCGGAATCTAATTCTGAAAATATTGGTAAAGGACAGATCATTGATGTAGACCCCACTACTATTGTTGTGACCGCAACAATTCAACCAGAAGAACCAACAGATCCTGAAGAGGGGGACTGCCTTTTTCATTCAAAGATGTGGGTGAAGGGGACTCCACTGCATTTTATTTTTGATAGCAGAAGCCAGAGAAACCTCATCACAACAGAGGTTGTCAAACAATTGGGATTGTCGACAACACCACACCTGCAACCATACAACATCGGGTGGCTTTGGCAAGGATGTGATCTTCGTGTCAGCCAAGAGTATTGATTGTCATATGACATCCAACCCTTCAAGGATGAGGTATTATGCGATGTTTCCCCACTGGATGTCTGTGATGTTCTCTTGGGCCAACCATATATGTGGAGACGCCATGATGTTTATGAGTCTCGACCCCGTAGTGTCATTGTTACTTTGGGGGGTCATCTCTACAGAATACGAGAGCTAGTTCTATTAGCATCGCAAGTCACTCCTGGATTGCATCAGAAGAAGAGCTCGACACCCATAAGTTTATGTCACAATTTGTTAAAAAGGGGGTGATCGAATGGATGTAAACTCAGAACAATATCTCTCACTCAGAAAACTGGGTTGGAACAACAAGGACATGTGAGGTCTTGATTTAACTTAATCCAGTAAATTTGCATAGTGGTGAGTGAGTGAAAGAAAAGAAAGGGGAAAAGTCTTAGATATGAGATCCTCTCAGACCAGAGAAACTTCAAAGTAAAACTCAAACGTTGCGGAACTAATACAATCAAACATACATCATATAGTTACAACAAAACTCGACTGGATCATCCATACCGGGGCTTTCAGATTCAGAGGAACGAGGAAAGGAGGAGGCTGGCCGCCATTAAACAAGAAATCTTAAAATATCATTCTATATCTAGAGAGCCAGAGGCTTTGTTAAAGCTTTACAGTCGGGATCTTTGCTCTACCATTGATCATTACAAAATGGAAAAATTGCCTACATATACTCAAAGCCAATCACAACAGCAAAATCGAGGCTTAACATTAAAAACGTTACGTCTGCATGTTCATTAGCAGACTACACATACAGTCTCTGGATGATCGTGTGCTTAAAATAGATGCAAACAGAATCCTGGCACCTGTAGAAGAATTGACCTATCTTAGGCCCCTTTCTGGGCTTTCCATTTGTGGTGGAGACAATGTCTAACCACCACCAACCACCTCAATAACTACTTCCTTGGGATGGAGAACAACCCTGGTCAACTCTGCACTCGGACAACATGGCAACCTTTCTTTGATTGTTGCTCCTTGATCAATGGTCCATACTCTTTCGGGCATTCTCCCAATGGGAGTTCTGGCTTCTTTTCTTTCAAAATCCCTGACACCAGATCCGCGATAGGCTCAAGAAATGCCCCACAACATCTGTACTTGGATGAACCTGGAGGTGCTTGGGAGGATAGGTTCTTTGATAGTCTCCTATGCTCGCTGACTATGACCAGGCGCCATGACTATAGGCCCAAGCAGGAGGGCTTTCACATTTCTCATTTCGGTGATTGCTAATGAATGAAGGAGCGACCCTCTATTCTCTTGAAGTCTCGGTAGCTGAAATGTCAAGACAGGCACTATCTCCAAAGGCGCTTTTCATATTTTCGAGATTCGGCGATTCCAAATGCAAGGGAAAGAGTCATCCCTTATATCTCAAAACTCGGGTAGCCGAAGTGCCGACCAAAGCCAATCGGGCGTGACGTGTCCCTGAGATGGATGGCCCGGATCAATACCGAGGCTGTGGGCCTGACTCCTGGGCACCTTCGACACTTCGCACTTTGGGGATCCCAGATGCAAAGAAAAAGAAACCTCTCGTCTTTCTAAGTCCTAGTAGCCGAAATCATAACTAAGGGACGATCAGGCGCCATGTGTTCCTCCTTGATCAGATGACCATGATCATTTCGATGATACCGAGTGCTATCTCCTGCGCCATACTTAGCGCAACTCCATTGACTGCAACCACCCATCGATCGACGATCCCCTCCATCGATCGATCCTTGTCGTTGAATATTGGATCGCCTGTCTGCTAACATTTTAAGCTTGAAATGGAGATTTTATGCGCTGCACATTGCGCTCACGGCCGTGTCCTTGGAAAAAATGCATTTGTTGGGCTTTTAAGCCCCACTTCTTCATAGTTCACACCACAAGCTCGAAAGGAGAGAAAACACCCTCCTTTCTTACAAGAATAAATGTTAACATTAGGCTCCATAGGGGATAGAGTTGTAAATGTGACGCTCTAAGGACTCATTGCAGTTCCAGTGCCTTGTTGTTGGGCTATGGAGTCATTTATTAAGCCAAAAATAAATAGAAAAACAATATTTACAAAAAACAAAGGAGCTATCTAAGGCTCACACAAAACATTTCTTTAGGAAATGCCCATTTACTGGGCCATTAAAAATTTCTTCGCCCTCCAAATCCCGCAACTTGTAAGTGTTGTTCAAGAATACTTCAGATATTTTGAAGGGCCCAATCCAGAGGACGTCAAACTTGCTATGTTTACCCCTATCCTGCCTGGGTGCATCCCACTTAAGCACCAAATCACCCAGCTCAAATTCCTTCTTCCTATCCTTCTTGTCAAAGGTCTGCTTGATCTTCTGCTGATGACTATGAGCTGTGTCCATTACCTGCTCCCTGATCTGTTGCACTTCCACCATTTGATGAATCCTTTTGGCCATATGGTCTGGCTCTCCTTCATGGTCCTGAAAGAATCTCCTTACCGGTAAAGCGAGTTGAGTGGGAAAAATAGCCTCTGTGCCATAAACAAGTTGAAAAGGTGAGGTGCCTAGGGACTTCTTCATTGTCACTTGATCAACCCATAGAGCGAATTTGAGCTTTGAATCCTAGACCCTCTTATTTTCTTCCAATAATCTTTTAATGAGCTTGATTAGGATTTTATTGGAAGATTCTGCCAGTCCATTTCCTTGAGGATAATAGGGGGTGGAATGAATTAGTGAAATTTCAAACTATTCACAAAACTTAATCAGAGGCTCAGACTTGAAAGAAGCAGCATTATCAGTGACAATTTTGCTGGGACAGCCAAATATGGCTATGATATCCTCCAGGAAGCTGATAATAACCTTTTGAGAAGCACTCCTGGTGGGGGCTGCTTCTATCCACTTAGTGAAATAGTCTATTGTAGTCAAGATCCATCTGTGTTGGCCACTTGAAGGAGGGTGAATTTCCCCAATGAAGTCCAAACCCCACTGTTGAAAAGGTGTTGAAGCTGCTACAAGCTTTAGTGGCAGTGATTTGAGCTATTTCTTTCCTGAGAACCATTGGCACTTGATACATGCTCTAACTTCTCTGCATACATCTATGAACAAGCTGGGCCAGTAGTACCCAGCCCTAAGGATTTTGTGAGTTGTGGTCTTCCAAAAATGATTCCCTCCATAAAGGCCACTATGGAACTCAAACATAACTTTTTGGGCTTCTTGTGGGTTCAGACACCTCAGCAACACCCCTAGAGGGTCTCTCCAGTACAAGACTCGGTCGATGAGGCAATACCTAATCGCCTTGAGTTTTAAATCTCTTGCCTTACTTTTACCCATCCCATCAGGAGGCTTCAACTCTTGCAGGAAGTACAAAATGTCTTTGTACCAGGTGCATTCTGCTAGTGATAAGATGCCCTGAGAGCTTTTGTTGGACGACTCAACTTGTTGATTTTCTAAGCAAGTGTTGATGAAGCTAACCCCCAAGGCCCTGCAATTGGATATGCCAACAACTTGGCTAAACTCTACCCTTTTACCAACTTGGTGGTCTTTATCTCCAGGTAAAACTCCAGGATCTTGGCAATCCATTTACCTCTTCTCCCATCTATGTCAGGTTATATAAGGATGTCCTTCACAGAGGCTGAAGGAACGTATGCAGTCATTCTTGAGTGAAAAACATAGACTCTGAAAGCCTTGAGAGCTTTCACCAAGGTATAGGCATGTTTCTCCATGATCTCATACCTGATCTCTGCATCTCTTAATGCCTTGCTAAAGAAGGAAATGGGTAACTCTCGCCCCTACTCATTTTTCTGCAATAAGATCGTTGCTACTGTATCAAAAGAAGAAAAAGAAAAAATTAGGAAATCCTTGGAATAATCAGGACTGGTCAACACAAGTGCCTCAGTCAATGCCTTTTTTATTTGGACAAAAGATTCCCTAGGCTCAACAATCCATTTTACTTCATTTCCCTTTCTGAGCATGGCTGTGATGTGTTTCACCAACTCAGCAAAATTTGAGATGAACCGCCTCAGAAAGTTAATCTTCCCTAAACAAGCCTGGACTTCCTTTCTAGACCTGGGAAGTGATAGGGTTTGAATTTCCTCTACCCTGCTGGGATCAATTCTCTCTCCCTCTGCTGATACTATATGGCCTAACAACTTCCCCTCCTTCATAGAAAACAAATATTTCTTGAGATTTAAGGAAAGGCCAAACTTTCAGCATTTCAAGAAAACTTTCCTTAAGTGACAGTAGTGCTCTTTATCAGACCTGGAGAAGACTGTGATATCATCCAGATAGATCACCAAAAACTGATCTTTCTCCCCGATGAAGCCTATATCCATGGCTCACTGAAATGTTGCTTCTGCATTCATTAATCCAAAAGGCATTTTGGCATACATGAATGTGCCCCAAGGAGTAGTGAAGGTTGTTTTTTCTCTATCCTCGGGCATGACTGATATCTGATTGTAGGCAGAAAAACCATCAATCATGGATATCCTAGATGCACCAGTTACCCTTTGCAATATGTGTTCCATGTTGAGCAAGGGATAGTTGTCTTTCTTTGAGCTCCTGTTCAGGTTCTTGAAATCAACACAAAGCTTGATTTCTCCACTTTTCTTCCTTACCGGGACCAAATTGGCCACCCACTCAGAATATCTCAAGGGGATAATGATTTAGGAATCTAACAATTTCTTCACTTCTTTCTCCATGATAGGCAACAACATGGGATTTATCTATCTTAACTTCTCCCTAAATGGATTAGCCTCTTCCTTCAGTGGGATCTTGTGTTCAATGACAGACGTGTCATATGTCTTGAGATCTTCATAGGTCCATGCAAACACATCAATAAATTCTCTTAATAAATAAGTATATTCGACCCTCTGTTCTTTGGTCATGCTTCTTGACAACTTGACAAACTTAGGCTCCTCCTGTGTACCAATGTTCCACTCAACTATATCATCATCTCCATTTGAAATCCTACCCTTTACTGCCACATCATTCCCATTGAACAGTCTTTATAAAGGGACTAGTCCCTTCAGAATGTGATTGCTGGGCAACTGAACAATATGGTGATTAACAATTTTATTTAAAAATACCTCAGGGTAAGGGTCACCTTCAGGATCAGGGTCCTGATCAATGTGTAATGCAGAGAATTCATCAACAAACCAAATAATTTTTTTGATTTCAAGATCATCTTCGAATACCTTCCAATGCTTGATATTGTCCGGAACAGATGGCCTATATCTTATTTCAACCTCATCTTTGATCTTAGGCGATAGAGGGATCTCGAACAGACTAGCTGAGACGGATAAGGAATCGGCCAAAGTATTTTCCTTTCTAGGAATAAAAGAAATGTTGAAAGCTGAGAAGAAATTATCAATTAGGTCCCAAACCTCATTTTTGTAACTTCTGAGCTGAGGATGCTTAGCCCGATAAACATTTTTGACTTGCTAGATAATCAACTAAGCATCTCCGAACACTGCTACCTCCTCTATTCCCGTTTCTTTTGCAACCCTTAAACCCAAAACCAGAGCTTCATATTCTGCCACATTGTTGGTAGTTTCAAATTCCAGCTTGTATGACAGGGATATGGTTTCTTGAGAAGGTGACACAAAAACCACTCTAGCACCAGCGCCTACGCTAGAAGAAGCTCCATCGAAGAACATCTTCCAAACAGAGGTAATTGGAGGGGGTATCTCATGATTAAAAATGGGTTTCTTTTTGATATGTAAAGGGGCTTTAGGAGTCTCAGTGATCTGCAATAAACTAGACCCCAAATCAGTGTCAAGTGCAAAGATGGGATGATTGGTGGGGTTTGCTTCATCACTAACAATGTAGGCCAGCTGAGATTCTTTGTACAACCTCCTGTGTTCCCCTCCAAAGACTGGAATGGTGGCATATGTGAGAACTATTTGTAATGTTCCTCCAAGTCTTTTAATCCAATATCTTGACAACATCATGCCAAACTTGGGGGGGACATCAGCTACCACAATGTCCATGAACACACTCTTCATTGGCAGTTGAAATAAAGAGACCACCAAGTCTTTGATGACTCCAAGACATTGCACCCTCCTTGAATCAAAAGAGTACAAATCATAATAAGCCTTTGTCACTTCTAGTCCCAATTCTTCCATGATTGTTTTGGGCATAAGGTTGTGGGAAGCTCCTGAATCCATGAGGCAATTATGCAGCACCTTATCATGTATGTTCAAGGATGTGTAGAAGGGAGGGGATGAATCATTTCTGTCTTCTACCATGGGGCCTAGGACGATTGTTGGCTTTTCATATTGAAGATTTACTGAGTCTGTAGAAGGCTGGGGGGACTCAGATCACTATTAAATTTGAACATTTTTGCGATGAAGTAGAGACGAATTTTCGTCGGCGTAGAGTCGTTTTTGTGACCAAAAATATTTTTTTTTCATCAGAATACATTCGTTGGTCTAGCGGCCACACATGGATCTTCGTCGATCTAGCAATGAAATAGTTGATCGGTCTAGCGACTTAGATGGTGGTCACTCTAGCGACTAACACATTGATGTTTGCAACCAAATGGCTATACTAGCGACGAAATTGTTGGTCGCTCTAGCAACTAAGACGATGGTCGCTCTAGCGACTAACACGTTGATGTTTGTGACCAATTGGCAATACTAGCGACAAAATTGTTGGTCGCTCTAGAGACTAAGACGGTGGTCTCTCTAGCGACGAACACATTGATGTTTGTGACCAATTGGCATTACTAGCGATGAACAGGTTAGTCGCTAAAGCGACCAATATTGGGTTTTTTTTTAAAAACAATTATGCCATTCACACAAGATCTTAACTAAATTTGATAAAGAACAGAGCCATCAAACTCAAATCAGGTGATGAAAATACTAGATTCTTCCACCAAATTGCGCACCATATGTAGAATGTCAATACAATTTGGGATATACAAAATGAGGTAGGTGAAATGGTTAGAGGGTTTAACAAATTAGTTACTCTTAAAGTGAAACATTATAAATCACTTTTTAAGGAACCTCAAAGGGTTAACATTGTAGAAGTAATCAAATTGTGCTCTTTTTTCTCTTAGCTAGCCATTGAAGAAGACAACCATGATTTATTGGTCAAAATCACGAGGAAAAATTGTTTGTGGTTAAGGATTCCTTCCAAAAACAGAAGAGCCCAAGCCCAGATGGCTGGACTTTTGAATTCTACCTTGGATTTTTCAACCTACTAGATGACAATCTACTTCGGGAAGGTACTTGGGTCGTTCAACACTTCCTTCATTGCACTTATCCCTAAAGTTGAAAAGTCGAATTCATTTAAGGATTTTCGTCTGATATCATCATGCAACTTCATTTACAATATCCTTTCTAAAGTGATTGTTGCATGTTTGAAAATAATCTTATCAAAGGTTATATCAGTGGAACCATTTTGGGTTCCTTGGAGGTCGATTCATACACAAGGGAGTGGGATATACACAGGAAGAACTACACACTATTATTTGGTCTTCTTTTTGTTAGAGACATACATACGTACAAATAACTTTTGGATCTATTATGTAAGGTGACTGGTATGGAGGTCAATCTCCTAAAATCCTCCATAAGTTTCAATGAGTTGCAAGATGAAGTAACATACATGATCCACCATCTGCAATATAAGGTGGTCTAGATGCAAAATGAACTAAAATATTTTGGTTTTATACTAAAGCCCTATGGCTATGGTATCAAGGATTGGAGATGGCTTCTAGGGAAAATAGAAGGGAGGATACATTTTTGGTGCCACAAATTGTTGTTTAGGGGCAATTGATTGACATTAGTAAAATAAGCATTATAGGCGATCTCCATGTATTGGATGCGATGCTTTTGGCCCATATACACAATGAGGTTTTAGATAAAATATGAAGGCTTTGCTTTGATTTCATGTGGAAGGGAAATAAGGACAAAATGGGATATCACTTGGCTCATTGGAAAATAATTGCAAGGCCAAAAAAAACAAGGAGGATGGGGATTAAAGAAATTACTACCCTTCGAAAAAGCACTTGTTGCCTAGAGCCTTTGGAATTTGATGGTTTATGGAAGTGCATAATCTATCAGAAATATATGGCTCCGAGGATGGGCTATGACAATAATTTCTTTCTGCTAGAAGATTTGGTTCAACATCTTCATCATCAAGGTTTGAACAAACTAAACCAGATTGCAGATGAGGGATGGACAAATATATGGCACCAAAGGTGGTTTTCTTATATCGATATTGGCTTAGAAAGAGATGTTGTAAGTTATTTGTCCAATTTAATCTCTTCCTTGATCTACGACCATGTCCACTTAAGAAGTGAAAGTGATGAATTAATATGGAACCGAAATAAGGACGGAGGTCAATATACTTCAAAATTAGGTTATGAGGTGGCACATTGGTGGTCGCTCAAGATCTGGAAACTTCAAGCACCTAAAAAAACAAAAAATCTGATGTGGTTGGCGCTGATGGATAGAATTTCTACTTGGGACTATCTACAAAATAAAAACAAACAAGGACCATGTATATGCTACCTTTGTATAAATGTGGATGAATATGTATCTCAGATTTTCACTAGAGGCCCATACTCTCTTCAAATATGAAGTGATACTTGCTAATGAATTGGAATTAATAATTTTTGGTGTTGTTTATCTCTTGAGGAGGGATTGGCAGTTTGGTATAACAATTCTAAGATAAAAAAAATATCGTGCAATACCATTCCTCACTCCGTGGGGTATGTGGTTGGCACAAAATTCCATCCCCTTTTATGATCGACCATTGTTAACAATTCAAGTTTCCACACAAATTGTTGGAATAACACAACATTGAATAGTATAAGGGGTGACTAAGAGGTCGTGGATCATTGGAAAGCTGGTTTGGGACAATTATTTCCCTTAGGGATTCTATGATGGTGCTTGTCAAGGGGAAGACTCATAGTGTGGCATAGGAGGAGTCTTACATATCCACAAGGGATACCAGCTAGAATTTTATGCCTGTGTGGGTAGTGGCACAAACAACAAAGTATAACTTTTCACTTTGAAAGCCTTATTGAAGTTGGCACTAACAAAGCACATTTCAAGAATTCAGTTCTTCAGTGATTCATCCTTTGTTGTAAATTGAATGAAGGGAGAACACATGATACGAGGCATTTCCTTGCAGACTTTAGTTGATAATCTTAAGGTAATTTCTAGACAATTCAACCATATTATCTGATCAAACATATTCTGAAAAATTAATAGGGAGGCAGATGCACTATCGAAGATCGGGTTGACTCAGCCAATGGGAACCTTAAATATAAAAGAATTCAAGTCAAGAAACATCATTGAATATTCCATGGATATGTGATATAGAAAACATCCCATGTGTTTTTTTGTT
>ML791302.1:236260-251814 GCA_009831015.1 Picea engelmannii
CTGAATCAATAATCTTTTTACTCTATCAAAAGTGGATAAACCATAAAATATTTCAAAGGAGTTAAAATAAACCATAAAATTTGATTTAAGGAGTGAAAATAAACCATAAAATAGTTCAATAGCACCAAATTACTAAATCACACGGAAAATTTTTAAGTACTAACCTTCAAAATCTCAGCTATGTAGAGTCTGATCAATTCAATGTTTCTCTTCTTGGAAGAGAATTGAAATCAAGATTTCATAAAAAACCAGAACACCATTGCATTAGAACACCCAAATGATTTTTGCAACTGTAGAAAATGATTGTCGCAACTATATCAAATTTGTCGTAACTGAGATATATATAGGATTGATTTGTCGTAAATGACCATTGATTCTCACACGTGCCATTGTTGGTCGCTATAGCAACTAACTAGGGGTTGGTCGCTCTATCGACCAACTTTCGTCATTAAAACAACCAACATCGAAGGTTGGTTTCTAAAGTGACCAACATTTGGACCCCAAAAAAAAAAGTATATTTAGTCCAAAAAAAGCAAAAAAAATACGACGAAATTTTAAACCGTCGTAATTTGTGCCCAATGTAGTAGTGGATTGTAGCATCTTGGAGAGGGACCTTTTGAAATCTTCATTTTTAACTAGCTCTAAGAGGGGTACGGGAATTCTAATATTTTGAATTTCATTCTCAAAACTAAAGGAGGAAAGAGGCTTAGGAGCTTCCCTTACCTTAGAGACAGGTTCTTTGGTTGTTGGCGAAGTATTCTGAGTTTTCTTTTCTTTAGTAGTAATTGTAGCAGGTTTTTCTGCTATGAGGGGCTGATCATGGCTATCAAAATTCCCTTCTTTCTTCTTTGACCTGAGATGATATATGTTAGGAGTATTGTTGGCCTTTTCCCCTTTACCCAACTCATTGAATTGACTGTTCATAAATGATTCTTCATATATAGATTGAGTCGAATGGGGAAAAGGGAAAGTGTCTTCAATATAGTGAATTTCAGGGTCGAGCTCATCTATCTCCTCTCCTTCCTCATGAGAAACTAGGTTATTTTGGAGAGGGGTTAGAATCCTCTGTTCATCTCTGTCTTTGCCCCTTTGTTCTCTTGGCAAAGCCTGTGGCACATTGTTTCTAGGCCTCCTGAAGCCTCTGTTATCAGTATTTTGGGGATTTATGTACATGGGCTTCCCTTCTAACTCCCACCTTTCCATTCTAGTTGAAAGAGACTTTATCATTTTAATTACCTCATCCATCTGAAAGGGAAGGGGAGAGGAGTTGGATGGGGAGGCTTCAGGTCTCTTCTTGGGTATGTCTCTATTGGCCTTGTTCCTGAGTCGGTCAACAACCAATATGTTAGATTCTACTTCCACGGCTACATCCTACATGTGAGCCAAAGTAGTGGCTCTCCTTTCCCTCAATAGAAGGCAGAAGTCAAGATCAAAAGCGCTAGCATAAGTGATCTTAGCAGAGGCTTCTGAGGGCTTTATCTAAATAGGGATTTTATTATACATTTTATTGAATCTCTTGGAGAAGTCAGAGACAGACTCTCCTTCATTTCTCTTCAAAGACCCAAACTCTGTCATGTAATAAATGAAGTCTTTTTTGTCTCCCCATTGTCTCAAAAAGGAATTATCCAAAGCCTCAATCCCATCGATAGATCCAGGAGGCAGGGCCCTAAACCAATTTCTAGCCTCGCCTTCAAGACTATGGATGAAAATCCTCATCCATACGTCTGCATGCATGATAACATGATCATCTGTGAAGCTGTAAAAGGCTTCAAGGTGTTCTTCTACAGCTATGTCCCCTTCGCCTATAAAATTGGGCAGTTGGTTAAGGTAGCCATCTACTGGGAGGGCATTGAGAGACTGAGGTAACAAAAGGGGAGCATATCTAGTAGTTATTATAGCCTCCATTCTGGTCATGGGGGGATTTTCTCCTGCCATAGGGATATTAGGTGGAGGAGAACTCAGAGGAGAAGGAGATCAAACAGGGAATACTAGGAATGCACTACCAGGTCGAAGGGGAAACAATGGGGGATTCAAAGAGAAGGCTAAGGGGCTTGAGTTAGCAAACTCTTCTCTCTGTGCAGTAGCAGCAACAATAACAAGAGGAGGAGTGGTGAAATATTCTGCGGTCCAGGGTCTACGCCAAGGTACAGCTCCAGAGAAGAGGGAGTGACAAGGATTTCTCCCTCCAATCCCAGACCAGGAGGGGAAAACTCAACAGGAACACTCCCAAAATTCAAGAAACGGGAAGCTTCAGAAATATGCTGGCTAGGAAACCAAGAAGAAGAAAATGGAGTTTCTACAGAAGAAGATGGAAGATTACCTGGTTTAGCGGTGGAAGTTTCTCCTTGAGAGGCTTTCCCCTTTCTGATAATCACCTTTGAATCAGCTTCAGGCGTAGCTAGAGGTAGTTGTGGATGGGACTGCCTGTGTCTACCTCTGGAAGCCACAACTAACACGGTAGGTTCGCCCCAATGGAGTCGTCACAATGGAGTCGCTAGGTGCACAGTAGCAATCTTCAAGGGCTCTGATGCCTGATGCACCTTTAGAATCAGAGGCTCAATGTCGTTCTACCCCAGGGAAAATTTTCAACTTCATCCCTGGAAACGACACAAGAAAATGTTAGCGTCGGAAGTCACTCCTGGATTGCAGCAGAAGCAGAGCCCGACACCCATAAGTTTATGTCACGATTTGTTAAAAAGGGGGTGATCGAATGGAAATAAACTAATAACAGTATCGCTCACTCAGAAAACTGGGTTGGAACAGTAAGGACATGTGAGGCCTTGATTTAACTTAAGCCAGTAAATTTGCATAGTGTTGAGTGAGTGAAAGAAAAGAAAGGGGAAAAGTCTCAGATATGAGATACTCTCAGACCAGAGAAACTTCAAAGTAAACCTCAAATTTTGTGGAACTAATACAATCAAACATACATCATATAGTTACAAAAACACCCAACTGGATCATCCATACCCGAGCTTTCAAATTCAAAGGAACAAGGAAAGGAGGAGGCTAGCTGCCATTAAACAAGAAATCTCAAAATATCATTCTATATCCAGAGAACCAGAGGCTTTATTAAAGCTTTACAATCAGGATCTTTGCTCTACCATCGATCATTACAAAATGGAAAAATTGCCTACATATACTCAAAGCCAATCACAGCAGCAAAATCGAGGCTTAACATTAAAAATCATTACGTCTGCATGTTCATTAGCAGACTGCACATGCAGTCTTTGGATGGTCGTGTGCTTAAACCAGATGCAATCAGAATCCTAGCACCTACAGAAGAATTGACCTGTCTCAGGTCCCTTTCTGGGCTTTCCATTTATGGAGGAGACAATGTTTAACCACCACCAACCACCTTAATAACTACTTCCTTGGGATGGAGAACAGCCCTGGTCAACTCTACATTCAGACAACATGGCAACCTTTCTTTGATTGTTGCTCCTTGATCAACGGTCCATACTCTTTCGGGAATTCTCCCATTGGGAGTTCTGGCTTCTTTTCTTTCAAAATCCTCGACACCAGATCTGCAAAAGGCTCAAGAAATGCCTCGTGTCCCCTGTACTCAGACGACCCTGGAGATGCTTGGGAGGATAGTTTCTTTGACAATCTCCTATGCTCGTTGACTGTGACCAGGCGCCATGACTACAGGCCCAAGCCGGAGGGATTTCGCATTTTACATTTCAGCGATTGCTAATGAACGAAGGAGTGACCCTCTATTCTCTTGAAGTCCCGGTAGCCAAAATGCCGAGATGGGCACTGTCTCCAAAGGTACTTTTCATATTTTCGAGATTCGGTGATTCCAGATGCAAGGGAAAGAGTCATCCCTTATATCTTGAAACCTCAGTAGCCGCAGTGCTGACCAGAACCAATCAAGTGCAATGTGTCCTTGAGATGGATGACCTGACTCAATACCGAGACCATGGGCCCGACTCCTGAGCACCTTCGACACTTCGCACTTTGACGATCCCAGAAGCAAAGAAAAAGAAACCTCCCATATTTTGAAGTCCTGGTAGCCGAAATCATAACCGAGGGATGATCAGGCGCCACGTGTTCCTCCTTGATCAAACGACCCTGATCATTTCAGTGATACTAAGCGCTATCTCCTACGCTATACTTGGCGCAACTCCATTGACTGCAACCACCCGCCGACCGACGATCCGCTCCATCGATCGATCCTTGCCGTTGAATATTGGATCGCCTTCTACTAACATTTTAAGCCCGAAATGGAGATTTTATGCACTGCACATTGCACTCACAGCCGCTTCCTTGGACAAAATGCATTTGTTAGGCTTTTAAGCCCCACTTCTTCACAGTTCATGCCACAGGATCGAAAGGAGAGAAAACACCCCCCTTTCTTACAAGAATAAATGCTAACAAGTTCCAACTATTGTTCCACCTAAAAAGTGTCTCAAGGTAGTATCTCATACTACAAAATTAACCTTCTTCACAGTCTGTTCAAAAGGGGAACAGAAGGACACTGCAACCACTACAGCCTCGCCCCCTACACCTTCTATCCAACAGAAGCAGGTTGAAAAGGTTGGAACAAAGAATAAATATTCCTTCTACACACCTTCCTCTCATGTAGCTTGACTTGTTGAATAGCCTCAACTTCAACAGGTTCTTGACAGACTTCCACAAACTAAGCAGCGCGACGTCTCCAGCAATACAAGTAGCTCACCAAGATGAAGATCCAGCAAATGCTATTCCCTCTCCCCCAGGAACTCAACACAATGGATACCATTGCTTCCTAAGGAGGGAGGATTGATCCAAGTGGATATCAATGTCCACCCGCCTTTTTCGACTGGATCAAAACAATTTTCTGGCAATTTTGGCAATTCACTATTTTTAGCAGGTTTCAACTTCTGGGGCCATTTTGATGGCCTAAATGAAAGTTTTTTGAGATCTCAGTTATCAATGATATTCAAAGGAATGATTGAGCCCCCAAAATGAATCACCTCGATGATACCTTTCCAACGATCTATCATACGCCTAAAACAGAGATCGTATGCAAACGTTACGACCCCGGGAGGTTGATGTACTAACTTACCCAAACGGGGCCCACATGACTTTTGGCATTTCATCTCCTAGGGTTAGGTTTTTGGATGTCTAGGGTTTTGGGAATTCCTGTTTATTGTAAAAAGGCCTTCAGAGCCTCATTGTAATCATCTTCTTGCGAATGTGAGTAGCCGTCACATCTCTTCTCAGAGATAAGTTGCCACCATTCTAGCGAGTCTTTCACTCTGAAAAGAATCTGGATCAGTGGTATCAGAGTAGGATACTCTTAATATTTTTTTTAGTGCATGTCCCCGACGAGGTCCGAGTATAGCAAGTTGGGTCTCGATATTGTCTCTCTTGAATACAATCGCTCTCGCACACCCAAGAAACCCTCAATGGCGGAAGAAAATAAAAACAACAGAGCAAACGATCATATCAATATATTGTTTGAACAAGCTCTCATGTGACAGAGAGACGAAATGATGGAGAATTTTTCCCACATCCTTAAACGCCTGCCGATAGTATCCATCACATCTTCATCAAGCGACCACTTTGGAGGAACCTCACCTTTCAAGGTACAAGTTAATTTTGATATTCCTGTATTTGTAGGATAGATAGATGCAGAAGCCCTAGAAAAATGGTTAACTCTGCTAGAAGGTTATTTCTCTGTTCACAATTTTTCCGACAAAGAAAAGATCACCTTCGCACTCCTTAAATCTCTCCCTCATGTCAAAAATTGATGGGAAACTTACTGGGAGCAAATTTCCACAGAGGAGTTTGGAATATATGGGGTCGATCCCACTTGGGATTTTTTTGTGGATGCGGTAAATGAACAATATTACCCTATTGGAAACTATGTGGACCAGTACATGAGATGGACCACACTGCGGCAAGAGAGGGGCCAAGCAGTTCTAGAGTTCACCAATACCTTCCATACCTTGCGCACCAAGCTAGGTATCAAAGACTCTGAGCGACATCTAGTTTTGAAATACTGTGGGGCACTACATAGATACATCCAGATTGAAATGGATTTTTTGGACATCTCATCACTCGGTGTTGCTTATCGATATGCTGTTAAAATTGAGAATAAATTTAAGCACCAGAACAAACGGAAATTTTGGCCTGCAAATCTGCAACAACCAAAGTATGACAAAGACGTCCCTTACAAACAGTCTTCCAAAAACCAGTCCAAGACACAGGAAATGGAGGGTCACGGGAAGACAAAGAACAACACCAGAAAATGGTGTGATTTCCACAAAATCCCCTGGCACAACATCGATGAATGTCGCTCAAAACAGTCATTGGTGGTCGAGATCAAATACAAGGAGTCGAACCCTGATTCAGAATCCGATTCTGAAAATACTGGTAAAGGATAGATCATTGATACAGACCCCACTGCTATTGTCACGACCGCAACAATTCAACCAAAAGAACCAACAGATCCTGAAGAGGGGGAGCGCCTTTTTCATTCACAGATGTGGGTGAAGGGGACCACACTACATTTTATTGTTGATAGAGGAATCCAGAAAAACCTCATCTCAGCAGAGGTCGTCAAACAGTTGGGATTGTCGACAACACAACACCCACAACCATACAACACTGGGTGGTTTCGGTAAGGACGATATCTTCATGTCAGCCAACAGTGTCGATTGTCATACAACATCCAACCCTTCAAGGATGAGGTATTATGTGATGTTGCCCCACTGGATGTTTGTGATATTCTCTTGGGCCAACCATATATGTGGATACGCCATGTTGTTTATGACTCTCGACCCCGTAGTGTCATTGTTACTTTGGGGGGTCATCTCTACAGAATACCAAATGTAGTTCCAACTATTGTTCCACCTAAAAAGTGTCACAAGGTAGTATCTCATACTGCAAAATTTATCTTCTTCACAATCTGTTCAAAAGGGGAACAAAAGGACATTGCAACCACTACAGCCTCGCCCCCTGCACCTTCTATCCAACAGAAGCAGGTCGAAAAGGTTTCAGCAAAGCACAAAGATTCCTTCTGCACACCTTCCTCTCATGCAACTCAACATGTTGAACAGCCACAGCTTCGACAGGTTCATGACAGACTTCTACAAACTAAGCAGTGCAACGTCTCCAGCAATACAAGCAGCTCACCAAGATGCAGATCCAACAAATGCTTTTCCCTCTACCCCAATAAATCAACGCAATGGATACCATTTCTTCCTAAGGAGGGAGGATTGATCCAGGTGGATATTGGTGGCCACCGACCTTTTCCGACTAGCTCAAAAAAAATTTCTGGCAATTTTGGCAATTCACTATTTTTAGTAGGTTTAAACTTCTGGGTCCATTTTGAGGGCCTAAATCAAGGTTTTTCGAGATAGAGGCTATTAATGATAGTCAAATGCATGATTGAGCACCCAAAATGAATCTCCTCAACGATACATTTCTAATGAGCTATCATATGCCTAAAATAGAGATCGTATGCAAAAGTTACGACCCCGAGAAGTTGATGTACTAACTTACCCAAATGGGGCCCACATGACTTTTGGCGCTTCATCTCCTATGGTTAGGTTTTTGGATGTCTATGGTTTTTGGCTTTCCTGTTTATTGTAAAAAGGCCTTCAGATCCTCATTGTAATTATCTTCTTGCGAATGCGAGTAGCCGTCACATCTCTTCTCAGAGATAAGTTGCCACCATTCTAGGGAGTCTTTCACTCTGAAAAGATTCCGGATCAGTGCTATCAGAAGAGGATGCTCTTAATCTTTTTTTCAGTGCATGTCCCCGACGAGTTCCAAGTATAGAAAGTTGGGTCTTGAGCTTGTCTCTCTTGAAGACAATCGCTCTCGCACACCAAAGAAACCCTCAATGATGAAAGAAAAGAAAAACGATGGAGCAGGCGATCGTATCAATCTGTTGCTTGAGAAAGCTCTCACGTGACAGAGGGACGAAATGATGGAGAATTTTTCCGACATCCTTAAATGTCTGCTGATAGCATCAGGTGAATCTTCATCAAGCGGACACTTTGGAGGCACCTCACCTTTCAAGGTGCAACTTAATTTTGATATTCCTGTATTTGAAGGACAGATAGATGAAGAAGCACTAGAAAAATGGTTAACTCTGCTAGAAGGTTATTTCTCTGTTCACAATTTTTCCGACAAAGAAAATATTACCTTCGCACTCCTTAAAGCTCTCCCTCATGTCAAACAATGGTGGAAAACTTACTAGGAGAAAATTTCCACAGAGGAGTCTGGAATATATGGGGCCGATCCCACTTGGGATTTTTTTGTGGATGTGGTAAAGGAATAATATTACCCTGTTGGAAACCATGAGGACCAGTACATGAGATGGACCACACTACGGCAAGAGAAGGGCCAAGCAGTTCCGAAGTTCACCAATACCTACCATACCTTGCGCACCATGCTAGGTATCAAAGACTCTGAGCGACAATTGGCTCTGAAATACCATGGGGCTCTACACAGATACATCCAGACTGAAATGGATATTTTGGACATCTCATCACTCAGTGCTTCTTATCGATATGCTGTTAAAATTGAGTAGAAATTTAAACACCAGAACAAACAGGAATTCGGGTCTGAAAATCCACAACAACCAAAGTATGACATAGATGGCCCTAAAAAACAGTCTCCCGAAAACCAGTCCTAGACACAGGAAAAGAAGGGTCACGGGAAGACAAAGAAGGACAATAGAAAATGGTGTGATTTGCACAAAATACCCTGGCACAACATCGATGATTGTCTCTCAAAACAATCATTGGTGACCGAGATCAAATACAAGGAGCCGAACCCTGATTCGAAATTTGATTCTGAAAATACTGGTAAAGGACAGATCATTGACGCAGACCCCACTACTATTGTCGAGACCGCGAAAATTCAACCAGAAGAACCAACAGATCCTGAAGAGGGGGAGCACCTTTTTCATTCACATATGTGGGTGAAGGGGACCCCACTGCATTTTATTGTTGATAGAGGAAGCCAGAAAAGCCTCATCTCAGCATAGGTCGTCAAACAATTGGGATTGTCGACAACACCACACCTGCAGCCATACAACATCGGGTGGTTTCGGCAAGGATGATATCTTCATGTCAGCCAACAATGTCAATTGTCATACATCGTCAAACCCCTCAAGGATGAGGTATTATGTGATGTTGCCCCACTGGATGTCTATGATGTTCTCTTGGGCCAACCATATATGTTGAGACAACATGTTGTTTATGAGTCTCGACCCTGTAGTGTCATTGTTACTTTGGGGGGTTATCTCTATAGAATACTAGAGGTAGTTCCAACTATTGTTCCACCTAAAAAGTGTCTCAAGGTAGTATCTCATACTGCAAAATTTAGCTTCTTCATAATCTGTTCAAAAGGGGAACAGAAGGACACTGCAACCACTACAACCTCGTCCCTTGCACCTTTTATCCAACATAAGTAGGTCGAAACGGTTGCAACAAAGCACAAATATTCCTTCTACACACCTTCCTCTCATGTAGCTTGACTCGTTGAATAACCTAAACTTCAACAGGTTCATGACAGACTTCCACAAACTAAGCAACACGACGTCTCCAGCAATACAAGCAACTCACCAAGATGCAGATCCAGCAAATGCTTTTCCCTCTCCCCCGGGAACTCAACACAATGGAGACGATTGATTCCTAAGGAGGGAGGATTGATCCAAGTGGATATCGGTGGCCACCCACCTTTTTCGACTGGGTCAAAAGAGTTTTTTGGCAATTTTGGCAATTCACTATTTTTAGGAAGTTTTAACTTAAGGGGCCATTTTGAGGGCCTAAATGAAGGTTTTTTGAGATCAAGGTTATTAAAGATATCCAAAGGCATGATTGAGCCCCCAAAATCAATCTCCTCAATGATACCTTTCCAACGATCTATCATACGCCTAAAACGGAGATTGTATGCAAAAGTTACGACCCCGGGAAGTTGATGTACTAACTTACCCAAACGGGGCCCACATGACTTTTGGCACTTCATCTCCTAGGGTTAGGTTTTTGGATGTCTAAGGTTTTTGGCATTCCTTTTTATTGTAAAAATTCCTTAATACCCTCATTGTAATCATCTTCTGGCGAATGCGAGTAGCCGTCACATCTCTTCTCAGAGATAAGCTGCGACCATTCTAGCGAGTCTTTCACTCTGAAAAGAATCTGGATCAGTGGTATCAGAGCAAGATGCTCTTCATTTTTTTTTCAGTGCATGTCCCCGACAAGTTCTGAGTCTAGTAAGTTGGGTCTCAAGATTGGCTCTCTTGAAGACAATCTCTCTCACACACCCAAGAAACCCTCAAGGGAGGAAGAAAAGAAAAATGACGGAGCAAACGGTCCTATCAATCTGTTGCTTGAGCAAGCTCTCACGCGACAGAGGGATGAAATGAAGGAGAATTTTTCCCACATCCTTAAACGTCTGTCGATAGCATCAGGTGCATCTTCATCAAGCGGACACTTTGGAGGCACGTCACCTTTCAAGGTACAAGTTAATTTTGATATTCATGTATTTGAAGGATAGATAGATGCAGAAACCCTAGAAGAATGGTTAACTCTGCTAGAAGGTTATTTCTCTGTTCACAATTTTTCCAACAAAGAAAATATCACCTTTGCACTCCTTAAATCTCTCCCTCATGTAAAACATTGGTGGGAAACTTACTGGAAGCAAAGTTCCACAGAGGAGTTTGAAATATATGGAGTTGATCCAACTTGGGATTTTTTTGTGGATGCGGTAAAGGAACAATATTACCCTGTTGGAAACTATGAGGACCAGTATATGAGATGGACCACACTGCGGCAAGAGAGCGGCCAAGCAGTTCTGGAGTTCACCAATACCTTCCATACCTTGCACATCAAGCTGGGTATCCAAGACTCCAAGCGACATTTGGTTCTGAAATACCGTGGGGCTCTACACAGATATATTCAGACTGAAATGGATTTTCTGGACATCTCATCACTCGGTGCTGCTTATCAATATGTTGTTAAAATTGAGAAGAAATTTAAACACCAGAACAAATGGGAATTCGGGTCTGCAAATACGCAACAACCAAAGTATGACAAAGACAACCCTAACAAACAATCTCCTAAAAACCAGTCCAAGACACAGGAAAAGAAGGGTCACAGGAAGACAAAGAAGGACACCGAAAAATGGTGTGATTTCCACAAAATCCTCTGGCACAACACCGATGAATGTCGCTAAAAACAATCATTGGTGGCCGAGATCAAATACAACGAGCCAAACCCTGATTCAGAATATGATTCTAAAAATACTGGTAAAGGAAATATCATTGACACAGACACCACTGTTATTATTGCGACCTCAACAATTCAAAAAAAAGAACCAACAGATCCTGAAGAGGAGGAGCGCCTTTTTCATTCACAGATGTGGGTGAAGGGGACCTTGCTGCATTTTATGGTTGATAGCGGAAGCCAGAAAAACCTCATCTCCGTAGAGGTCGTCAAACAGTTAGGATTGTCGATAATACCAAACCCGCAGCCATACAACATTGGGTGGCTTTGGCAAGGACGAGATCTTCATGTCATCCAATAGTGTCGATTGTCATATGGCATCCAACCCTTTAAGGATGAGGTATTATGTGATGTTGCCCCACTGGATATCTATGATGTTCTCTTGGGCCAATCATATATGTCGAGACGCCATGTTGTTTATGAGTCTCGACCCCGTAGTGTCATTGTTACTTTGGGGGGTCATCTCTATAGAATACCAGAGGTAGTTCCAACTATTGTTCCACCTAAAAAGTGTCGCAAGGTAATATCTCATACTGCAAAATTCAACTTCTTCACAATCTATTCAAAAGGGGAACAGAAGGACACTGCAGCCACTACAACCTCACCCCCTGCACCTTCTATCCAACAGAAGAAGGTCGAAAAAGTTGCAGAAAAGCACAAATATTCCTTCTGCACACCTTCCTCTCATGTAGCTTGACTTGTTGAACAGCCTTAGCTTCAACAGGTTCATGACAGACTTCCACAAACTAAGCAGTGCGACGTCTTTAGCAATACAAGCAGCTCACCAAGATGCAGATCCAACAAATGCTTATCCCTCTCCCCCGAGAACTCAACGCAATGGATACCATTGCTTCCTAAGGAGGGAGGATTGATCCAGGTGGATATCGGTGGCCACCCACCTTTTTCGACTGGCTCAAAACAGTTTTCTGGCAATTTTGGTAATTCACTATTTTTAGCAGGTTTTAACTTCCGGGGCCATTTTAAGGGCCTAAATGAAGGTTTTTCAAGATAGAGGTTCTCAATGACAGCCAAATGCATGATTGATCCCCCAAAATGAATCTCCTTGATGATACCTTTCCAACGAGCTATCATATGCCTAAAATCAAGAAAGTATGCAAACGTTACGACCCCGGGAAGTTGATGTACTAACTTATCCAAACGGGGCCCACATGACCTTTGGCGCTTCATCTCCTATTGTTAGGTTTTTGGATGTATAGGGTTTTTTGAATTCCTGTTTATTGTAAAAAGGCCTTCAAAGCCTCATTGTAATCATCTTCTTGCGAATGCGAGTAGTCGTCACATCTCTTCTCAGAGATAAGTTGCCACCATTCTAGCGAGTCTTTCACTCTGAAAAGAATCTGGATCAGTGGTATTAGAGCAGGTTGCTCTTAATCATTTTTTCAGTGCATGTCCCCGACGAGGTTCGAGTATAGCAAGTTGGGTCTCTAGCTTGTCTCTCTTGAAGACAAACACTCTCGCACACCCAAGAAACCCTCAATGGCGGAAGAAAAGAAAAATGACGGAGAAAACGATCCTATCAATCTGTTGCTTGAGCAAGCTCTCACGCGATAGAGGGATGAAATGATGGAGAATTTTTCCCACATCCTTAAACACCTACCGATATCATTAGGCGCATCTTCATCAAGCGACCACTTTGGAGGCACCTGGCCTTTCAAGGTACAAGTTAATTTTGATATTCCTATATTTGAAGGATAGATAGATGAAGAAGCCCTGGAAAAATGGTTAACTCTGCTAGAAGGTTATTTCTCTGTTCACAATTTTTCTGACAAAGAAAATATCACCTTCACAATCCTTAAAACTCTCCCTCATGTCAAACATTGGTGGGAAACTTACTGGGAGCATAGTTCCACAGAGGAGTCTGGAATATATGGGGCCGATCCCACTTGGGATTTTTTTGTGGATGCGGTAAAGGAACATGTTAACGTCGGAAGTCACTCCTGGATTGCTTGCAGGAGCAGAGCCCGACACCCATCAGTTTAATGTCACGATTAGTTTATAAAGAGGTGATCAAATGGAAGTAAGCTCGGAACAATATCGTCTCAACTCTGAAACTAGACCAAGCGTGCATGGGCGAGTGAGGTCTTAGATAAACTTCAAACAGTGAGTTGTAATAAGGGTGAGTAGAAGGAAGACTTGTATGAGAAGAGTGCAGGGGACTGTTCTAAACATCAGGTTTCTAACAGACCGTGAGAGAAGGCATCTGAAGGCAAGATCTTCTTACACCCCAAATGCAGGAAACCAGAGAAAACAGTAATACAACAATAAATCATTTATCATAACATGACTGTGTTAATTCATACGAAGCATTCGATCATGAACTCTCCGGCATAAGATGAAACATAGATGGAAAAGGAAAACTGTTTGTCATAAAACAAGAAATCTCAAACACAGATGCATGGACATAGAGCTAGAATGATCAGTAAAGCTTTACAGTCGGGAGCTTTGCTCTACCATTGATAGATACAAAAATGGCGAAAATGCCTTCATATACTCAAAACAACAACAACAACAAAATCGAGACGTTGTATTAAAATCTTTGTGTCTGCATGGCTTCTGACAATCTGCACCTACAATCTTTGACTAATCGGGCACCTTCGGCAGATGCGATCGAACTGTTGACAGTTCCGTAGGCGAATCGACGTGCACTTAACTCATTGTCGGACTTTCCCATTATGGCGGAGATGATGTCTAACCACCACCAACTGCTTCAATAACTGCTTCATCGGGACTGAGAACGGCCTGACCAACTCGACACTTTAGTGACATGGAATGCCCCTTGCGCTGACACCTAGATTAGCTGGTCGGCTTGATGGATATGCGTGGAGGTAGGTGCGAAGGATCAGCGCATAATGGGGGTGGTGGCGCCGAAGCCGTGAGGGTGGAATAAGGAGTGATGAGGTGTGAAGGGGGGGGATAGAAGAAGCTTCATGGAGGAAAGCGATAATCAGAGGGGGAATGCCATGGGAGATGGACGGGACACAGGTGGAAACAATAGGGAGTGCAGGAGTAAAAGCGCATGGTGGAAGGTGTTGAGGTAGAGGAGACACATGGCGGGGGACGAGGAGACTCGGAAGGTGAGTGGATGACAAGATGGGGGAAGGGACCACTTGGGCGGAACGAGGAGAGGCTAAAGGGAAAGGACCCTACCACATGGCCAGGTGGGGAATAGGTGGCGAGAAGGGAAGTAGCGCAAAAGGCGGCATGACGTGGAAGGGACCCGCAGGGTTAAACGAAGAAAGGTGGCGGGAGTCTGGATCGCCTGTGATCCATTGATCTAGGCTCACCAATCACAGTCGTCGAAAAGATGCACCCCGGATTCCGGACCCCCCCCCTCCGCTTAAAGGTAGAAAGGCGGGCGGGGGTCCGGAATCGCCTCTCGCACCATTGATCCAGGTGCTATGATCGTGGCCATTGGATAGATGCACCCACGATTCCAGACCCCCCCCCCTCCGCTTAAAGGTAGAAAGGTGGGGGGGCTCCAGAATCCGATGTGCGCCGTTGATCCAGGCGCGCGGATGTCTGCCGTCCAGATCCATCTGCTGTTTACCATGGGCATATTTTCATCCCAAACTTAGGACAAGAGGGTTTTTTACCCATTCCTTTGCATTTTACCCCTATACCAGAAATATCGCTAACATTTGGCTCCAATGTTGGGGTCCTATAATTATAGGCGAGTCGATTCTTCGACTGTTGATTTGGCGTTTTCCTTCGTGATGATGAAGTCTGGCTCAGGTGATTCTGTTTCCTCCCTCCATCCTTTTTCACTCAATCCCCCATCACCTTGCTGCATCCTTCATACACACTGTGCCCTTTCCCCCCTTATCGTTTGTCAGCCTCCATTGTCCCGCCACCCTCACCTGTCCATAAGCAAACAAATTTAGGATAAACAAAAATATTAGTGTAATTAGGATAGGTTGAATTAATTAGTATACAACTAGGTAAATAACTAATTAATTATTAATTAATTATTAATTAATTATTAATTAATTAGTTATTAACTAAGTTAATACCTAAGTTAGTGACTAGCTCAGTTTAAAATTAAATAAAACTATTTAATAAAAAAATATATATATAAAAAATATATATATATAAAAACATTATATTATAAATATAATAACAAAATATTAAAAACATTTTAAAAACATATAAAAAACAAATTAAAAAAAAAAATAGAATATAATTATAAAATACAAAACAAATAAATAAAACAAAATAATATAAAACATGAAATAATACGTGACATATGTAATATTACATATAATATAATATTTAAAAAACAAAAAATTAAAAAACTAAACAATATCCTAT
>ML791302.1:271362-292669 GCA_009831015.1 Picea engelmannii
AAAAAAATAATAATAATAATAATAAATGTAGAACTCATAATTTATAGTCTATTTCTAAATTATATATATATATATATATATTAAAAACAAAGATAATAAAAATGAAGATACTAAAATACTTAATAATATTAATACATTAATAAATAATTATAACGTGTTAATATTAGATTAATGAATATTAAAAAAAAAAAACATTAATAATGGAAGTTAATAATCCAACATAGATATTAATAACACCTTTAACCTTCTTAATAAAATATTACTACTACTCTAATAATAATGTAATAAGATCTAATTCATTATTAACATACATTAATTTATTAGTAATTTTATATTAAGGTATTAATAATCCTCCAATTAGTATATTACTAATATAATAATAATATTATAAATATTGCTAAATACTTTGTAGTATGATAATAATATTAATAAATAATAAAATGTGTATTAATATGACAATATACCCTAAAACTTTAATAATAATATTAACAATGAGTTTTAATAATTTTAATTTTAATAGTAAAATTAAAGTAATAACTACTCAAGTATTATTGTTAGGAGGGATATTTACCGGACAAGTCATTCACAGTAATAAGAGTGAGTGATTTCAAGAAATTTGACAAAATTTTAATTTATGATTTACAACTTCTTTAAATCTACAATATGATGATGATGATTAAAGCCCATGGAAATTAATTGGTTTATCAGATGTTAACAAGGAAAGATATTGCTTTTATTTTATTAAATTTATTTTTAGTTTGAAAAACATGGAGAAAAACATTCCAAGATCACCATAGTTTTGATGACTTAAGAGGTTAGGAAGGTATGCATCTTGGAGAATATTTTTAAATTGGGATCTAATTTGGGAATACGAAGGGAAATCTAAGAGGAAGTGTTTTTCATCTTCAACCTTCTTAGTGTCACAAAAATGGCAGATTCTTTTCTTGAGTGTTTTGGGAATTGTCCAGAGTGTTTTGGGAATTGTCCAAATTCCAATTTCACTATGTAGCTCATGAGAGTTTGTTCTTATTTTAGCATTGTTGATTTCCTTGCACTTGTCAAAACTAAGAGGTACTTTTGATCTTCTAAATTAGGATTGACCACTTCCTTGTAGTACATTTATTTTCTAATTCTTTATCACACCACATATTCTCCTTAAATTTAGAAGTGACAATATTTTTAATATTATCTCTATTTTGCACAATGGCTTTTTCTTGTAATCCCCAATGATTTAGCCAGAATTTGACATCTTTATGCCATCCCCTCTTGAGCAGGGGTGGTTTTGGCTAGAGTTTGAAGCAATTTTGGGAAGCATCTCGTCATCCATGTTGTTTATCTTGTTCTTGTGAGTTAGATATCTAATCATAGCAATGCTTTCCATGGAGCAAATGTTTGCTTCTATGAGGAGGATAAGATAAGGTGTATTGTCTTTAACTTTGAGATTATAAGTTACAAAATTCTTTTGGATCTATTCTATCTTTTTACAAGATTCTCTAGATATACAACCCCCCCAAACTTCAGATCCATATAAAATAACCAGAGTGACTACTCTTTGAAAAAGACATTTTTTCTTATCCCAAAATTAAAGGTCAACTGATTTACAATTGTTTTCAAGTCCATAATAAACTTTTCACTCTCCATTTATCATTTTTTGAACACTATAGTTCCTTCCTATTTTGAAAAAAAAATTAACTAAAGAAACAAAACCTTCCAACTAATTTAATAATCATTATACATATATATAGATAGACTACATCAATCTTTAATCTCAGAATTGGTGTTTTTTTAGAAGCTGCTAGTGCTTTCACTATTAAACAACACTAGCTGATCGTCCAATTAGATTCATGGATTGATTGAACCCAAGTATGGGTGGTGATTTTGTATGACCAAGCTTATCCATTTCTACCCCTCGTTGCATCTCAGAGTTTTCACTTTTTGTACTATTAAACGAAAAGATGAATGCAGTTGATCCTCCCTTGTCTGGTGGTTTTTACTGTATCCCCGTGAAAGAATGTAACGAGTTCGATTAGCTGCACCCCCATGGATGAGAAGATGAAAAGTGGTACTTTACGGTACCCTATTATTTTGCCTACTCACTCGGAAGAATTGAAGGAATATTTGACGTTTCAGGTACAATTCAATAAAAATCCCAATCCCAGCTTGTAACTTTGTTACTGACTCGGAAGAATTCAAGGAATATTTGATGTTTCAGTTATTGTTCAATAAAAATCCCTACTTCTAATTTTGTTAGAAATTTTTTTAGATATAAATTGTGAAGACACGAAAAATTCCTAACATTATGAGTCACTGTAAAATCTACATATTCTGATTCTTTATCGTTATTTTTGTTAACAATTTTATTTCCCTTCTTATCAATACCATCACTTGAAATGGACAAAATTTAAGACCAAATAAATCCAGCCAGCAAATGTAGAGAGCCTGTTACTGGAATTACACATTTAAATAGAGTGCAACAACGCTTCCAGTGGCGTAACCCGCCCTGACTCTGAGAACTTGGGGTTTATAAGTGGAAGACTTTGTACCATCAATTGTGAATAGATAATGGTTTTGAAAATAACTTGAGAACTTTGAGTAAGCAAACAAAAGGTGTTGTCATATTTGTGTGGAGAGAAGGTCAAGAGAGGTTCTTTCGGACTATGCTCTGTTTAAGGTTGCAGATTTGTTTAGAGAATTGAGGTCGATTCTGGAAGTATTTCATTATTAATGTTAAATACACAGTGAGCACCACCTCCGGTGCATAATGTGTTAAATACACAGTGAGAACCATGGTCGACGTGTCCATATATGTTCGCACCGGTGTTGTTCAATCTAGTGCACCACTATAAATTACTAAAAAGTGAAGCGGTGCATCTTTCAGAATGCCCCAACACTGAAAAAAACAGGGCTCATAGCTGCACCGACTCATTACACTTTATTAATATCATCGTTAGCTGAACGATATATAAAATTTAACTTAGTGGTGTGCCAATTTTAATTAACTGTGTCGGGGCATACCAAAAAATAACGCTCCCACAAGTCAACGTTCAAACACATGGCCATACTTTATAAAAAAAAAAAAAAAAAATGTATTGAATAAATCACAGTGATGATGTTTAACATTACATTTCACTTAACTAACCACTAACATAACGATTTATAAATTTTAATATAGTGGTGCAACCATTGTAATCAAATGCACCAGAACTGTATACAAAAATGCATCGGGACATATATTTCCTAAATTTATCATAGCAATGTATCTCATTGGATGCCTTGTTCCATGTGCACTTGCATTTACAATGCACTGAGGAACAAAAGGATAGTACTTCACTGTCACGGTGGTATTAGTGCGTTAATAGTAACACCTCACACTGATTCATTGTGTCATTTCAATGGACGTCCTGTAACTGGTGTTGTCAACAACAAAACACATTGTTAAACAAAACATCAGTGCTCCAATAGCATGGTAGCACTGATGCGTTTATATTAACACATCACATGGTGTAATTTCATATTCAACAATTTCACTGGTCGGTGTAGATGGATAAAAAAAACGCACCGGTAATGTAAAGAGCACAACATCGAGCCAAATTTTCACAAATTTGTAGCGCAATGCATATTATGGTAAGGACCACCAAGATGCTAGGAAGTGCTCCAATTGAGATAAACGCATCGGTGCATTCTACTAATTGAACGCACCACCAAGTTTTTGAAACACAAATTTCCTCAGTGTGTCAAATAAATAAAATGCATCGATAATGGGTATTACAACACAAAGATCAAAATACACAACAATTTATCATCTTGGTTCATTTTATGGGATGCCCCATCACTGGTGTGTTATAATATAAACACACTGATATTAATGCGTACAAATCTCAAATGAAGTGTCGATGCTTTGATTTAAATGAAACACACCAGGGCAATTAAGTAAGTTGTACCAAGCAAAATAGTTTAAAAATTATCATTCTGGTGCGCATTGTAAAACACACTCATTAACGATGCATCATGAAAAATCAATGCACCAGTTAAATGCATCTGGTGCACGAACTAACATAGAGAGTTGGTGCATTTAATATAATCCAGCGCATCGTGTGGTTTAACATCAACCCTTAACCCGTGTGTTATATATGACAATGCACCACTATAGATGTTGGTGCTCGACTAACAATGATGCACCGATGTGTTATATTTAACATATGTATGTTCGCTTCCTTATGTATGATAAGGAGTACCAGATGCAATGCATAAGTATTTTTTAAGAGCACTGCTTACTTTTTCACTTTTTTTTTGCAAACATAAACTATTTTCATTTTTTGATAAATACAAATTAGTTATTTATGCTTGTGTTTTATATTTTAAATTCATTTAATCTATATATATGTGACCAAAAAGGATTTTATGTGAATCATATGCGTCGGCGATGAGGGCAATAGTAGTAGTAGCCAAAAAAAAATAAAAAAATCACAATCTACATATGCAAACCTCCATAGTTAAATTTTGTGGAGGTTTGAATTTGCGAAGAAAAAAACATAGGTCACTCTTCGGTGCCTCTCATAGTTTAGTTCATGGACTCGATCCTCTGCCACTTTCATAGTGCTTTGCCTCACACTTTCTCCTCCACGAGCATCTTGACTTTCTCCAAGATACCGTCCTCATCATTCTTGTAGCCATAACATGAACTATTATCAATTTACTTGTAGACCACATACCTACACCTCCTCTTCTTCGCCTCGAGAGGGCTTATCGAATATTTCTTTGAGGATGGTGAGTGATTTCGTAGCTCCAAAGCATCTGTAAATGGGACCCTTTCCTATGGCACCAAGCACATCAACTTCATCCCCTTCCAAGTATGTCATCTTGACCCTTACTTTGGCATAATTAGGACTATCAAGCTCTATGATCGGAGCTTCCCAGTGCCCCTTTTCCCTGTTCAGTAAAAAAGGACCCTAGTGGATGTCTTAATTATAACATTGTGTCAGCCTCAATATTGACCTAAGTTTCATATTGTATTTTTTATAGAATTTAAGAAGCACATTTGGAAAAACAACCAATGATCCATAAGCTTTGTCACCTTGTCTTATCGCTAAATATTAAGCATTTCCTTGGCCTCAATCTGCTCCTCCATGAGATCCTCACCCATGTACTTATTAGGAAGTTCATCATGTTTCTTCTTCTCCACAACCATGCGCTCAATCATTTTCTCATCCAGAAGGGGAACATGGGAAATAGACTCTCACTCTCTCTATTGTTGGTTTCCCTTGTCCTACTCTGTCATTTATTCAGCCACATCATCATCTTACTTGAATAAGACCGACATAATGACAAATACATCCTCTATCTTGATCGTCAATTGGCCTGCCTCTAGATAGACTTGATCCTCTGCCACTCCCTCAACGCTCCGGCTCACATCTCCTCCTCCATGGGCTGCTTGACTTTCTCCAAGATATCGTTCTTGTCATCGATGTCTCCATAATAAATGACATCAATTCGCTTGTAGATCGCATACATAGACCTCCTCTTCTTCACCTCACGAGGCTTATCGAATAGCCCTTTAACGTCGGGGAGGAATTTATCAATCCCACTTGTACAATTGGTTGTTGGAAGATTGTAACGTGTCATCTCTCGGTAGGCCAACAAACATGGGTGATTTTAGTTTCTACAACCTTATGATATATGGGACATTTGGGAAAACAAAGATATTTATACATTTTTTTTAATATTTTAATAAAAAAGACCTTACTTACAAAAAAAAAAATTCATAAGTGTAAGTTCTACGAATACCTAGAGCATCCTATGTAATGAAAATTCAAAAATTTAAGTCTTGGAGATTGTGCAAAATTTTCCTTTTAGGTTTGGTGCATGAAATTCATTTTTTGAGATTCTTAAACAATACTATGGTGATCCTCTCCTTGGTGGGGTATGGTTCATAGGAAAAACTATGTCTCGTGGGGCTTGACTAAAACAAGAAAGGGTGTTTGAACAAATTGATGGTGTGGATTCAAAAAAGCAATAGATATGCACTAGAGACTAAAATTCAAATGAACTCACTTAAGGAAGAGATGTGCATCGTGCGCGTTGGCCTCTAGCAGGACGCACGTGAATTTCATGCTTTATTTGAATGGAATCTATCGCGAGACCTGGACAACGTTAGAACAAATTTTTAATGCCCTCGGTCAATAGCGATTGCATTCTTAAAACGTTCATTTAGTATTCTTTGAAATGGTGTGATCGTAATTTTTGGATTTCCATAAAATAAAATGGAAAAAATATATATATTTTATTTTAATATTATTAATAAATTAATTGTTTTAAGTATAATTTTATACTTTATCTAATGAGTGTATTTTAAGATATTGTAAACTTGAATATAAAGTTTGTATAACTTACATTAAATATATATTTAAACATTATATTATATAATAATGATGATGATTAAAGTTCACTTTAACACTAAAATGTCTTTGCGACTTTATTATTATTATTATATAGCAAGTTAATTTAGATAAATCTTAATTCAATATTTTTTAAATACTGAAAAATGGACTTCTCAATTGTTTTTTATTTCTTTTTATGTTTAATAGGTAGATTATAATTCCAATTTTCCAAACATTTTAAGTCATCAACGTTATAGTGAATTAAGAATGCTTCTCTTAAAGCTCTTTGAGCACAAAAATAAAATTCTAAAATAAACCAAGTTATTCTTTACCTTTCAAGTCCAATACAACCAATTTAATCCAAGCAAAAGTCAACCACCACCATCATCATCATAATCATCATCACAATAAAAAAAGTACACACACACACACACACCATAAGAAGCCTCCTTTAAGAGCCTCTATTGTCACAATGTTTTCATGTCTGATCAAAAGGTCCAGAGATTGCCACATAAATAGTGATTTGCAAAATGAAAGACGCAACATATCTATCCATATATAACTATTCCATATATAACTACTCATGCTAGACAAAAATACTAGCTAATAGGACATGAGGACTTCCCTCTACTGCCACTTCTACCAACACTTCATCCTTGGAGATCTCCTCTGTTGGACATACTGCCATTGATGTCAACAGTCGATGAGACACATGAAGCTCAAAAGGGAAATCACTTGTAGAAACGTGATCGGGATCGAAATCCCCGCAGGAAAAACCATGACCGTTGGATATGCAAGCGCCAGATCAACAAAAGGGATTGATTGTGGAGTGCGAAGGGAGAATTAAAATACATGTTATTTTCAATCCTGCAATTAGTCTAGATTGTCAGATCTCATCAATTCAAAGATCGACAATTGTGGTTGATCCACCAAGAATCGCACAACTTCAATTGCGGAGTTTGGGCGATGGGCTAAACCACACGGAATTTACGGTTCAACAATCCACATTGACCATCGATGGTCACCCGCCAATAGATCCAAGGTTGGCATCGGTTCCACTACCAACGAGCAGTTTCCATTACGGAACCCGACGATAGTTTTAAACATCATGCTAGTTGGGACCCCTTGGCAATCCAGGATCGTTGGATCAAGTAAAGTGGGAGGATAGGATAAGAAAAGACGAATACTAGAGCCCCAAAGTCTTGAAGTGAATGTCAACTGTCGGATCTGGAAAACCCCTCGACCATTGATCTATTCAGATCACGCCAAGGTAACAATGGTCAACTTCGGCGCTGACCACTTCGGTGAGAACAAGTAAGATTACCCGAAGGCCAAATTCTCGAAGTGGACATGAGTCGTCCGATCTGAGGAACACTTTGGGAAGTATCCCAACCGTTGGGTAAAGTTTAGTGGAAGGATAAGGTAAGACACAAAGTGTCCCGAAGTAGACACAAGTCATCTGATCTAAGGAACACTTTAGGAAATATCTCAACTGTTGGATCAAGGAAAGTAGAAGGATAGGATAAGCAAGGCAAAAGGCTTGAGATCCTGAATACCCTAATTGTTGATAGTCGTTGGATTGAGTTAATCTTTTTCGGGTTAAATGAGGACCATCGTATCTGGACAATACATGATGGTCGTTGGATGAAAATAATGGTCAACTTTGGCGCTGACCACTTCTGCGAAAAAGGATTCAAAACATATGAGTTCACCCGAAGGCCAAAGTTTTGAAGTTGCTCTCACTCATCGATCTGAGATACATTTCAAGAGTTAGGACAACCGTCAAATCCAGGAGTTGAATTTGTTGAAATATATATATTTATATATAATGGATTGAATGAAGGTTCATTCTATCAGGTTGGTGTACCTATTTACAAGTTGGCTCTTGTATGAGGATTGGATTCTTCACATCTCAATTGGATATGAGATAAACAAGCTTAGACTTGTTATGAGGGTTCGATTCCTCATTTCTCAATTGGATCTGAGAACTACAAGTTGGGTCTTGTAACAGAGATTTGGGTCTCTCATAATTGTTTGAAGATGAAATTAAGAGATTCATCTTATGTATTCATTCAAGTTAAATAAATAAATAAAGTATCTATTATTTTATATATATTGGTTGAGAAAATGAAATAAATATATGTTGTTCAGTTAATTTATGAAAAGTGGAAAATTGTCCAAAGTTTTGGGACATTGATCACCCCCCTCTCAGTGTCAAGTATCCATTTCAACAATTGGTATCATATTAGGATCCTTCAGCGCAATTTAAAACACTGAAGGTAGATTTAGAAGAAATGGGTGGACAAATTGTTATCTCCACAAATGAAGATCCCCTATTTGATGGAACATATTATGGAGGGAAAATATGAAAAGATATCTAAAGTCAAGAGGATCTGGAGTTTGGGATTTGGTAGTAAGTAATCTCTGGAACTTAACTACTTCAAAGAGAAAAACCAAAACTGCAAAGGAGGCAAGGAGAAACAATACAGTAACCTTAAAAGCAATCTAGGATGGATTGCCAAACCAAGTCAAAGAAAATATGAGACACTACAAATCTACTAAAGAATTATGGCTCCAACTAGAAAATTGTTATCAGAATAAAACACAATTAGAAAGAGAAGATCCAAAAAGAAGAATATCTTATAGAAAGATATGGAGAAGAAAATTTGAAGGAGAAAGCAAGAAAGATGATATTACACCTGAAAATGAAGAAATTAATAATAAGAACATGATGGGTGAAGGTCCTAATAAACAATGTGAAATTCAATATGAAATAAATCAAGCCCAAGAAAAGGAAGTGCCTATAAAAGAATATGGGACAATATCAAATTCTGATGATGTCACAAGTTGTTAGAAAATACAAAAAGAAGTTTAAATTGGTCTCTACAAAATCAAAGGATTATGCCAAGAGTTTTTAAATTAACATATGGAAAATCTTGACTATCTACGAATTAGTGGTCAAAAGAAAAATCATTGGTAGGGTTAGTTACAGAATACGAGAAGAGGAAAAATAAAGGTAGAAGATAAGTTCAAGGAGTATCATTCAACAAAAATCAATTGATAAAAAAATTGGTATCAAGAAGACTACTTATTTGAACACAATTATACCAATGGATTGAGATAAAACAATTAGTAAATTAACAGGGGGAGAGACCTTGTCAGAAAGAGCTACCCTTTCAGAAACAAATGGGGAGAGTAATCAGAGGCAGAGAGAGCATATTGATAGGGGGAGTCATTTAGTTATGGCAGGCAGAACATGATTCCAGGGGGAGTTACCCAAGTTCATATTTTGGTCAACAACATGGAGACATACATAAGTTGATCATAAGGGGAGAAACCATTTTTCATTGATGTCAAAGGGGGAGAGTAACTTCATAGAGAAAAGCATTATCACAGCGGGATTTTTTATGAAGTTAGAGTGTTTCCCTCAATGACAAAGGGGGAGATTGTTGGACATACTGTCATTGATGCATTTTCATTGATGTCAACAGTTGATGATGCACATGAAGCTCAGAAGGGAAAGTGCATTGCAGAAAAGTGATCGGGATCAAAATATCCACAGGATAAACTAGGACCGTTGGATACGCAAGCGCCAGATCAAGGGCATGGATTGATTGCAGAGCGTGAAGGGAGAATTAAAATACACATTATTTCCAATCTCACAATTAGTCTAGACTGTCAAATTGCATCGATTCAAATATCGACGACTGTGATTGATCCACCAACAATTGCACAACTTCAATTGTGGAGTTTGGGCGATGGGATAAACCACGTGCAAGTTATGGTTTCGTAATCCACACCGACCATTGATGATCACTTGCCAATAGATCTAAGGTTGGCATCAATTCCACTACCAACGAGCAATTTCCATTGCGGAACCTGACGGTAGTTTTAAATGTCATGCTAGTTGGGACCCCTCGACAATCTAGGATCGTTGGATCAAGTAAAGTGGAAAGATAGGATAAGAAAAGATGAAGGCTAGGCTCCGAAGTCCTGAAGTGAATTTCAATCGTCGGATCTGGAAAACCCCTCGATCGTTGATCTATTCAGAGCGTGCCAAGGTAACAGTGGTCAACTTCGGCGCTGATGACTTCGGAAGAAAAGTGTTGAGAAAAAGTAATATTACCCGAAGGCTGAAGTCTTGAAGTGGACATGATTTGTTCAATTTGAGGAACAGTTCGGGAAGTATCCCGACCATTGGATCAAGTTTAGTGGAAGGGAAAGGTAAGCCACAAAGTGTCCCAAAGTAGATGCAAGTCATCTGATCTAAGGAACACTTCGGGAAATATCCCGATCGTTGGATCAAGGAAAGTAGAAGGATAGGATAAGCAAGGCAAAAGGATTGAGATCCCGAATACCTAAATTCACGATAGTCATTGGATTGATTTAATCATTTTCGGGTTAAATGAGGACCATCATATTTGGACAATACATGATGGTCGTTGGATCAAAATAATGGTCAACTTCGGTGAAAAAGGATTTAGAACATATGAGTTCACCCATAGGCCGAAGTTTCGAAGTCACTCTCATCCGTCGATCTGAGATACATTTTAGGAGTTAGGACAACTGTTAGATCCAGGAGTTGAATTTGATGTAATATATATATATTTATATATAATGGATTGAATGAAGGTTCATTCTATCAAGTTGGTTCCTGTTCACAAATTGGGTCTTGTATGAGGATTGGATTCCTCACATCTGTTAAGAACCAAATATCAATTTAGCATAGAAAATCCTCAGAAAAAGTACTCAACGCCTTGAAAAAGAGATAATTTCAGATAATAAGCCTCTTCGAGGGGGCAACCTCCTTTTACCCCACTTAAATGTTCAAGTACAAGATGATTCAAAATGAAAATGTCTCCTTGGTATATATAGGAGACTAGGAGGTATAATTACAACTAATGGCCTAAAGCCGACATAAATAAAATAACATTACTAATATAATATGCCCCAATTAAGGGGTAATGAGCCAATATTAGGGCTTAACAACATCTCAATTGGATCTGAGATCAACAAGCTGGGACTTGTTATGAGGGTTGGATTCCTCATTTCTTAATTGGATCTGATAACTACAAGCTGGGTCTTGTTACAGAGAGCTGGGTCTCTCATAATTGTTTGAAGATGAAATTAAAAGATTGATCTTATGTATTCATTCAAGTTAAATAAATAAATAAATTATTTATTCTTTTATATATATTGGTTGAGAAAATCAAATAAATATATGTTGTTTAGTTAATTTATGAAAAGTGGAAAATTGTCCAAAGTTTTGTGACACTGATTCACCCCCCCTCTCACTGTCAAGTATCCATTTCAACATCCTCTTGTGTGATTCTAGATGGTTGAGGATAATCATTGATCTCAATTGGGTTGGAGTGGCTTCCGACTAATCCAAGAGGGTGCTCCCCTTTCTTTTTTCCAATCTTCTCCCCTACCACCCGAGTAATTAAAATGTTAATCTCAAAGACTACCTTACACCACTCGAGTAACTAAAATGTGAATCTTAAAGAATACCTTACATAGAGTCTCTAATTTTCCTTGAAATATCCTAATGGTATGCTGAATGTCATATTGTTCCTTATGTTGTTTGTCTAAGGTCCGAGCAATGATTACCTTGTCCATCTAGTGAATATTTGTAATCTTGAAATATTTTGTCTCTCAGGTTTTGCAATACATTGGGTCTTTCACATATATTTCAACTTCCTTCAAGACTTGGGAATCCATTAGGATCTGTCTTCTACCTTTGATTTTATTTTCCATCTCCTCTACATGTTGCCTGCTAGATTTTGAGAAAATTTCTTAATAATAATTCTCTACTTCCCAAGCCTTGTTTTTGGCCCTAGGTGCATTCCAAGGATTCTTAGATGTTGAGGCCTTTCATGAGATCTGATAAATATGAAATAACATATAATGAAATCTGATTAGTTTAAACTCCTAAGCATGCATCAATAAACACTAAATCAAAGAAAGCAAGAACCAAGAGAGACAAAAGAGAGAGACAAGCATTTACGTGGTAAAACCCCAATGTGGGGAAACATTCACCTAAGTTGCTATTTTATTTCTCATGAATTTTATTCCTCATGAAAACTCTCCAATATTACAAGGCAAGAAAACACTCAACCACATGGATGATCTCTCCTAAGGACCCATAGGGTTCCAGGTAAATATCAATACCATAAACCACTCATAATTCTCTCACAGATTCTTGCAATCCTAATTTAGTGTTCAATATAATATTTTCAAAAAAAAATTATACCATCATGATCCAATCCATCTACACAAAATGTATACTTCCCTCTTTTTTGTTTTTGGAAAATTATACTTTTTATTATTTTTCATTGCCAACAAATTAATATTTGAATAACATTTTATACCTTTGTATTAGATTTTTTTTCTCCTATTCACATAAAATGTAAAAAAAGAAAATACCCTTTTGAAGAGTAAACGTCTATGGAGTGACTCCCTAGTTTCTATATTTTTTTGTTTTGTAATTTTATGCGACCTCCAAGAGCCTTTGCAATTTTGGAATTTGTAATTTTGCCACTAATTCCTTGTATTGCAAATCTGATTTTGCAGCATCTAAAATTTCGTGTTTCAAATATGATCGGTACATGCTAATGGTTGTAATGCAATTCATTCACTCTTCTGTTGAGTGCATCAACAACTTTGTTCTCTTTCCCCTTGATATGATTTATATCAAATTCATATACACTTAGAAATTCTAACCATTTGCTTTGCCTAGAATTTAGAGTTGGTTGATCAAATAAATATTTCAGACCATTATGGTTTGTTCTCAACTCAAACCTTTTCCCCATGAGGTAGTGTCTCCATTTTCTCAAGGCATGCACTATGGCCGCCAACTCCAATTCATGAGTGGCATAGTGTCTTTCATGATCCTTCAACTTCCTTGATTCATAAAATATAACAAATCCATTTTGAGTGAGGAATCCACCAAGTCCTTCTTTACATGCATCTGTGCATACAATGAAGTCTTCATTTGGGTCTACAATCCTTAGTATTGGAGAACTAGTTAATAATTTCTTCAAGTGTTGGAAACTCTTTTCACAATCCAATGTCCATTGAAACTTCACACCCTTTCTTTACAAGGAAGTGATTGGGTGTGAAATTTTTGAGAATCCTTCAATGAATCTCTTATAGTAGCCTGCAAGGCCCATGAATGATCTGACCTCTGTCACATTCTTTGGCACTGACCATTCTCTAATGTCTTCTATCTTCTCAGGATCCACTACTATCCCATCCTTTAAAATGATATGTCCCAAATAATGAATTTGCTTTTGATAAAATGAACACTTGTTCAACTTGGCATACAACTGATGCTCCCTTAGTACTTGCAGCACCATCCTCAAATGATGCTCATGTTCTTCTTCTGACTTAGAATATATAATAATGTCATCTAGAAAGACAATGACAAACTTATCTAAATATTCTCGGAAAACACCATTCATTAAACACATGAAAACAACCGGTGCATTTGACAACCCAAAAGGCATCACTGTGAACTCATAATGACCATACCTTGTCCTGAAGGTGGTCTTGCTGATATCTTCCTCTTTAATTCTTACCTGATGGTAACTAGACCTAAGATCTATCTTTGAAAATATCTTGGCATCCTTCAATTGATCAAAGAGATCATCAATCCTTGGCAGAGGATACTTGTTCTTTGCAGTTACTTTATTCAACTATCTGAAATCAATGCACAATCTTAATTTCCCATCTTTCTTCTTCACGGACAAGACTAGGGCACTCCAAGGTGACACATTTGGGTGTATATACCCTTTCTTCAAAAGTTCTTCAAGTTGCATTTGCAACTCCTTCAACTTTTGTGTACTCATTCTATAAGGAGTCTTTGACACTGGAGTTGCTCCAGGCATTAAATTTATAGATAAATCAATATCTCTCTTTGGGGACAATCCTGCTACCTCCTTGAACACATCTTCAAATTCTTCCAGGTCTGCATAATCTTCCAAATTTGTCACCTTATCTTTAGGTATCTCTTCCATATGTGCTGTAAATATTTGACACCCTTTTCTGTAACATTTCTTCAGCTGCAATGATGAAATTTCTTTGATGGTTACTGCCCTGGGAATTCCCTGCACTCTCCTTAGGTTCCCTTCCTCAGCCAAGCAAGTAAATTCCTTGTTATGACAGTCTAGAATAGCGTGATGTTTGTCCAACCAATCCAATTAGACAATCATAGGAACCTAAAGTCAAGATGTTCAAATTTTCCCTGGTGTTCAGTCCATTCATGTCCATAAGGCATGACTTAACCATCTCATTAAATTTTCTTTTGTCTGCGGTATCCACCTGCACCAACCAAGATTTTCCATGCTTGCTTCTTGGAAAATGAAAACTTTCCACCATCTTAGGATCTATATAACTATGACTAGCTCCTGAATCAATTAAAATAACAATGGTTTGGTTGTTGATCATACCTTCCACTTCAATCATATGTGGCTGATACTCTGCTTTCTTGTTTTCCATGGCTGCATAGATCCTTGGTACATTTCTGCCCATGTCCTCCATTGTTTCAGCTTGTTGTACATTGTGAACATTCCTCACTTTTTCACCTCTATGAGGACAATCTCTGAACATATGATCCCCTTTACAACCCCAACATTGAATAGGTGGTTTCCTTGGCCTTTAACCCCCTGTCTCAATCGTTCTGGGTTCTCTAGAAGTTGGTTTTCCATGAGTATTATTTCTGAAGAATGGTGGCTTAGATCCCTTCTTCCTCTGATCCACCTTGAATTTCTTTTTGTCTTCCCAAGATTTTTGGAAAGTTGGCCTTGATTTTATTTTGCTGATCATATAGGCACGTAGCTTGCCTTATGGTCTCCTCCAATGTCTTGGGATCATCATACTGTATTTGTCACTGATAAATGATGGCAATCCACTCAAATACCTCTGAATCTTAATTGTCTCATCCTTGATGAAAGAGACATACTTCAACAATTCTAAAAACCTTCTTTCATATTCATCTATGGTCATACTTCCAAGCTTGAGTTCAAAGAACTCTTTCATTTTCTTGTCATAATATCTCTTATTCAAGTATTTCTTCTCAAAATACTTCTTGAATTCCCTCCAAGTAAAACTTTTCTCTTTAATGTGTTGCACCTGCACAAGATGATCCCGCCACATGGATGCATTTCCCTTGAGTTGATAGATGGAAATTCTACCTTTTTCATGAGATGAATAATTATGCAATTGAAAATACTTTCTCATGCCTAGTAACCATGTTTCTGCATCTTCATATTTCTTGTGCTCACCATCAAATGTAGGAGGTTTGATTTTGTTCATTTCTCCTCGCAGTTCATCCACCCTAGAACTCTTATGCTTCCTAACAGGGGATGGACTTGAGTTGTTGTGTACTCTCTTATTTGAATGCCTCGAGGAGTGATGGTGATGTCTACTAACACTTCTTTCTCTTCTTTTCTTGTCAAGAGACTCGTGACTTCCTGATTTGCTTGAGCCACTCTTCTTATCCAATTTCTTTTCCATTATGTTCAAGCTCTGCAATAAATTCATGTTGAAGTCATCTTGTTGCTTCTTGCCTCTCATAATCCTTTCATTATCAACTTTATGGCTTTGGACATCCTTCTGCAAATTTTTAATGGTCTCTACCATATTCATGTTTCCATCCCTTCCTTCTCCATGTCCATTGGAGTTTGTTCCTTCAGTGCCCAAATGGACATCCATCCCTCTAATCTCATCCTCCTAACTGTAAGTCCCCTGTGCCTCTTCCATTACTATGGAATCTGTGTTGATCTTAATCTGATCTAGTTGTTGTTAACTCTGCAAAATATTTGTCAGACTAATTGTTTCAACAATTTCATGAAAATATGAACCATTCTGGTTCAAAATATATCATAATTATTTCTTCTGATTTCCTGAAAAAATTGAATGCCCAGATCAATTTTTTGGCTGGATATCTAGATTCCACTATTCGAGACCTTTCCAATGCATGCTCACATGCTCAATTCCGAGTCTTGAGCAAAAATTTATGGCTATTTAAAAATTGTCCATTAATTTTTCTATTCGTTCTTCAACTTGGGACAACTCTGCGTTGTAATTATGCAATTTTGCACCTACTCCATTGGATTTTTCATAGAATCTCAGTTGGGTTTCTTCATATACATATTTTGGACACTATATCCAATTTTCACCCTTTTCTGTGATCTTGGCTGCTAGTTACAACTTGCTGAAGTTCTAGGCCAATTCATGTGTTTGGTTTAGAATGCTACATGTACCTTATTTTCCATATTAAACATGTTTAACATGCCCAAAAATTTAATTGAGCTCTTGGATTTCCTTCTATGGTTCAATATCTTTCCATTCACTGCTCCTGCACCTCAATTTGATTCTGGAGCAGAAAGTTATGGCTCTTTGAAGTTAGATGGGTCTTAAAGTTTACCCTCCATTGTTTGTGCTTTAACTTTCTCATAAAGGATCTGTTTGACGAATGGTTTACACCAATAGAAAGATATCTCCGAGATCTTTTATTTGAGATGCAGACACAAAGTGTGCCTTGGCACACCTTGTTCTCGTGGTTTTTGAGTAGCGAAAAAATCTCTTAAGGGCCTCAAAAACGCACTGCAACAAGATGGCGTTCAAATGATATAAAACGTCGCAGAAAATCAATGGCTTTTTGCTGTTTTTCACCCTCCAAATGACTTTGCGCACACAATTTCAACTTCCACACCCATATTTAGAATACACAGCAACACCACGAGGTAATTTGTGCTCCCTGCACTTATAGCCACTATGCATCACTTCTCTATCGCGCCAATAACTTGCGCACACTACTTTTGTGTCGTGCACCAATATCCACTGCGCACAGTTTTGGTTTCTGTACTAATACCTATTGCGCGCAGTTTTTGTATCGCACACTGATATTTCGTGCACATTTCCTTCTACGCGCTGCACCATGCAAAATTTTAGTATGCCCCCACCACACACCAATACTCTGCGCGCACCATTAAGAAAACTGTCACGCGACAACATATCCCTTCATTGTGTGCGAACCAACCAAACTCTTTTGTGCTCTGCCAATATTGTGCATACCACGTGCACCATTATTGTGTGTGTGCACACCGCATGCACATTTTCATGCGTATGCACACTGCGCTAGTATTATGCATGCGTCACTCTATCCACACTGCGCAATGCTAAATTTATCGCGAGCACCCGCACACCAACATTTTTCCGTGCGTCGCCAAAATTTAGTGCGCGCACCTGCACACTAACATTTTTCCGTGCAGTGCCCAATTTTTACATATCACAAGTTTTTCACTGCGCATCATGCATTTTTAGTGCGCCCACCTATGCACATTCATTTTTATGCACATTCATTTTTATGCACATCAATTCCTCGTGAATTCCGCTGCAAAAATTGGGGCTTTTTTCTAACTTTTCCCCCAATTTACCATAGATATTCTGCAACTATGAAATTTGCTCAATTTCACCCCAATAACACCAATTCAACCTCTGTAACAACAAATCGTTGTGGTTTTGACATTGTTGGAATAGATTTTTCCAACACTCAAGTCACGAATTGAGAATTTTTAATTATAAAACTCGCTCCAACTGTCATGGCTTCACTGTAACTTCAAATTTGACCAATTCCCAGTCTGAATTTGCTAGAACAAATATTAAATCAATAATATCTCACCACTTGGCCGAATTTCTCCATTTTCTCATGAATTTAATAACAAAAATTGGGGCTTTTCCCAATTCCGCGTCTTTGCTTCTAAAATTTACCATGGATGCTCTGTGATTTGAAATTTGGCCACTTCGAAATCAATCCTCTATGAAATTTCGTTTAAACTCAACTTGCTCGGCCCATCCAGGCTCAGTGTTGAAAACTGAAGCTCTGATACCATATTGTAACGCCCCTGACCACCCATGGTCGGGCCACGCTATGCCAGGGAACTCTTTCATTCTCTCTGCGGAACATACTGTAACATACCCAAAATCCAACTGAGCTATGCCACATCAATTTTTCGAATTACATGCAATTAAAATATATACACACATAACTCTTGAATATATATATATATATATATATATAACGTAAACATACAAATACATCTTTAAATGCATGGATTCACACTGAAATAATAGTAAACACGTACATGCAACATATACAAGAATACCCATAAATATAAACACAACTATAAACACACATAGGATAAACCCATAAAAATAAACACGTAAATGACAATGCAACATGTAAATTTATCACACAATTGACACATCACCAAATGCGTTCAGACCTTCCACGAACCTTCCAGCCTTAGACCACATTGCTCATCACTCTTAGCAGTGAGTCACCCCCGAGCTAGGAGTAAACTCCACCTAGGCAAATGGATTCCTAACCAAGCTAATGGTTCATAGACAACAAGAAAGACTCTGTCACAGGTGCTCACTCAACTAACAGCCTACAGTGCATCTGGTATGCATTATGGATAGGAAAATCAAATAGCTCCGGAATAGAGCCATAGGGCTTGTAAAGGTCCAATGGACCTGGTACGGTCCTGAGGATGCTACTTGGGATCATGAGAATGCAATGCGGGCATAATACCTGCATATTTTTTAGGATGTTTAAAATTGTGTTGTATATGTGTACATGATGCACTGAGGACAATGCATAAATAAGGGGAGGGGATTGTAATATCCGTAGGCCGAACCAAATTGTAAATGTAAATGCAAATGTACTTAAGTTGGTGAGATGATTGATATCATTTTTGTATGCACTTTTCATGGCATAGTGCGCGCATGTACTACGCAGTAAAATGAAGAAGTGTACACATTCAAGGATAGTGCGCGCAGTAACTTAAGTGCACGTGATTTTGAGTATATGCTATGTTTTATAGTCTGGTGAGCTAGTTATTATAAGAGAGGATGTTTATGTTTTGATTAGGCCAGAGAGCCTAGATTTTAAAGGCCAGTGCGCCTATTTTGTACATGTATCATCATTAATATAAAATACATTGTTGCGTGCAGACCGACCACGATAAAAGAGATGGGGGACTAAACTCCACTAGTTAGGGAAAGGGAGGGGCTAAAATTTAAGGAAAAGGGCTAATCTAGGGAGGTTAAGCCAAAAATGAATATTATATTAATATTGCTTAAAGTATAAAGTATGGATAATTATTTTATCCTAAGTTCCAAAGTTGGGGACAAGTGGGCCAAAGTAGCTTCCAACATGACAAGTGTCAAGTTGGGGACATGCATCATATTGTTGGGACTTAGTTCATTTTTTATCATTCATCCATGATTCCTTCCATTATTCATCAATGATTCCTTCCATCATTTCAGTCATCTAGAAAATCATCCATGAGCATTCACACACCCATGGAGCTATCTTTCGTACCTTCACGTCATTGTATCTGAACCTGTATCCATAGCCATACCGTTTGTGTAGCTGGTTATCTTGGGAGATGGAATGAAGAAGCGGTTTGTCAAGCTCGTGGGATATTGAAGAGGCGAGTTGTCAGGCCCGTGAGCGATTTCTCTCTGGGTGAGAGAATTGTTGGGGATTGATTTCTTGAATGTGATAAACTACATCTGCAGGGATCTGAGACTTCCTGTCTAGCCTATTGTTGAAGCCTGGAAAGGGAGTGGAGTAGCTGAAGGAATGTTGAGCAGAGAAGGGGAACACTTCCTAGGGTGGGACAAGCATGTGGGGTGTTAGCACTCTGTAATTTTCCCAAGGCTATAAGGCAGTCACAGAGGCAACATCAAAACCACTTTGAGTCTTGGATCTAGCCCTCCAAGACTCAGAGAGGGATCTCTCTGTCTGATATAGCTTTGTTTTAATAGGTATTAGGCTATTTATGCAAGTGTGGGGTTGGGGTTTTTAAATGGTTGTTTTGGAACAGCAAGGAGGGCCATTGGGCAAATGGGGTCTGCGCTTAAAAATGTGATTCACTCTCAGATCTTAGACATAACTATTTAAACAGGGAAAGGTAGTGGAAGTGTTGGATCAAATTAAGTTTTGATGGTGTCGATCTGAGGAAGAAAAGGGGAGGAAAAAGCCAAGCAAATGAGCAGTTAAGAATTCATAAACTAGCTTTTAGAGGAGAAACATAAAGATTATCACAAGATCAGATGCAGAGTATTTCACAATAAATTCTTCTCTATTACTCTTCTTATGATAATGAGAAATTGAAAAACAAACGAAATGATAACAGGAAAACACTCAACAGAGAAGGGAAACGCCACCAACACCTCCGCACAGGAATCCTGTGAACAACATGTCTATTACTGATCATTCATCTAAAGATTACATAAAAAGTTCTCTGGCAAAACATAGCCCACTGTCCAGCAAGGAACCTCACAGGTCGAACCATCTTACATTAAAATCCTCTGAATAAATAGGATAGACCATCCCAATAAGTTCCGGAAGTCGGTTTAACCGCCTCAGCCAAAAAAAGCCACCACTCCCACAAAATTTGGAGTTGTCTGCCATGAAAGACGGACCGGTTTTCTGTGAAAAAGGGGTCCGAACCGACGTGTTTTTATCTTGAACGATGACACCTGGGTGAAAACTGAAGGATTTTATTGTATATGGGCATGTTCTGGACAAAAACCTCCTTCGGTTTCGCCAAATTTGTCCCCAGGTGGCTGTAACAGCTCCTGCAAGATCGGGACTGTAACGGAAAATTGAGAATTTGGAAAAATGGGCCTCAAAGATGGCTTTGATTCTCCCTGATAGTAGCACCTCTGAAAAAAATGAGAGAATTTTTTGTTATTCAGCCCGTGCTGAGAAAAAACCTCTCTCGTATTTTTAAAATCCATCTTCGTTTGCCCAGAATCGGCCTCGAACGAAGACATGGTGAAACAGGCAAAAATTGGCAAAAATATGGAAAAGTGGTTTTTTTCGTGAAAAGCGGTATTCCGGACCCCCCCCC
>ML791302.1:312356-352257 GCA_009831015.1 Picea engelmannii
TAATGCATCTGAAATATATATGCTGTCACATATGTTCATAGACTTGTGGAATTGTACATGGTTCCCTGTGAAGAAATGTCTGTGTATTAATTTATGATAAGGAGTAGATATTAGCTCATAGAACTGTGAAATTGTAAAGGATTGCAGCATGAGAGTGTTCGCGTTATGTTTGACATGAATAAATTGATATATGCTTATCACAAAGGATATCATGCACGAATTACGCCAATAAACTGAAGCTAACCATGCCCAGCGGCTCTCGGAAAGTTGTCTTCCTTTACCTGCTCCCGTGAATGACCCGGTAAGGATCTCATCATAGAGATTCCCTCCGTGGAAAGGTTCACCCGGAACCCAGAATAAGGATTCGAGCGCATAGGCCTTATTAACCCTTTACGAGGAGGAACGATCCTATGTAGGTCCCATGATAATAGTGTTATGCCACAAATAAGTTGACGGGTGAGATCTCGTCGGAGTGAACCATAGTCATTCACAACCATTAGATTGATGAAAGTAACGCATGCGACCTTCACGCTTTGAGAGCTGTTGGAGGTTGAACACCGGAAGAACGTGAGAAGTCTCTGAAGGAGTCAGAGAGGGACAAAAGCTCAGGAGGGTCAGTTCCTTGTAAGCATCTCCGGAACAGGCCTGGGAGAGTTTTCGAACCAAAGAAACGCTTAGAAGTCAGAGGATTCTCAAATGGAAGAGAATCGACGGCGGGTGACTCCAGTGAAATTTCGCGAAATCCCGAGGACCGTCCGATCGTGGAGGAGTTGCATGGGAGATAACCCGTGAGTTCAGGTGTGGAGAACCAATGTCCATCGGACTTCAGGGTTTCGGTGTTCGAGGATTGATAAGGTGAGAGTTCTACACCTCGTGAAATCGCGAGTCGCGATTCCCCGACTCGAACTGAACCGTCGATCGGGACAGGGATACGTGGCATCAGATCCCAGATATCGGGGTTCGGCGTTCGGCGTTTCCGGAGGTAAGGGTCTCATACTCTTTGAAATCACGACCGACGATTTCCCGAATTAACGGGAGCCGTCGGTCATCGGAGGGACACGCGGCGAAGGATCCTGAGGAGTCGGGATTCGGGGTTTGGCAAGGTCTGTGACCTTGTGCACCAGGAACCGCGATTTCCCGAATCGCGATTTCTCGATAGCCGAGTGGAGGACAGGTGGCATTGGACTTTGGGGTTTCAGCGTTTGGAGAATCAGGGTTCTCGACGTCAAAGAGTCATGCATCGCGGATTCGCAATCCGCGAAATCCCGAAGTGATGTGGCGTGTGGGACCGCGATCGTCGGTGGAATACAGGTGGAAGCATATCGGGGTTCGGGGTTCGGGGATTCACCGTGTAAGTGAATCATGACATTTCATGTGCCGATTTCCCGATAGGGAAATCTCTGATAGACGAAAGTGTTGACCCGTTGACCATCGGGGATCGGGGATTTGTTGTGTATGTGAATTGTGTTCGCGTTAATCGCGAACTCCCGAGTCGCGATATCCCGACCTTTTTTCTTTAGAGGGAAATAACCGATGGGTAGCTATAGGGCTGCGGACGTATGGTAGCAGGTCCTGTGGATCCGGGAGATGAACCAAGAGAGCTAATGCGTAGGGAGCGCATCGGAATTCGGGGAAAAGCGAGTCTTAGGGGTGGATGAATCTTAATCCTAGAAACCCCGAATTTCGATATAGAATTAGGGATTGGCATTTCGCTAATGCAAAGGTTATGGAAATCTCTCATGTATGGGAGATAATTCCCAGAATTGTTTTTTTTAATTATGGTAGTGGGGTTGTTACATTTTCCCTAGAAGGAAACCCTCTTTTATGAGGGAAATGTTTTGCAGCTATGTATGATTGTGAATATTGTATTATGAGTTAGGAGATTGTGAGAGAAAGAAGAGGAAGTTACAACGAGTGTTCTATATGTTGTATCCATTCATTTGTTGGATAATAATAAAGGAAGGACCTAGAAATTTCTCTAGTCCACATAGCCCACACTAGGTGAACCACGTATATCTATGTCTCTATTGTATTGTGTATCTTTTGTGTTTTATTTCTGCATTTGTTTTATTTTATTTCTCCATGATTTTGTTTTTCTAACACTAATTCATGTCACATTACCCCTTAATTGGGGCATATTAAATTAGTATTGTTATTTTATTTATGTCGTCTTGGGTCCATCAGTTGTAATTGTATCTCCTATTCTCCTATATATACCAATGAGACCTTTTCATTTGGAATCATCTTGTAATTGTGAATTCATATGATGTATAGGGAGGTTTCCTCCTCGAAGAGGCTTATTATCTGAAGTTCTCTCTTTTTCAAGGCGTTGAGTACTTATTCTGAGGTTTTTATGCTATTTTGATATTTCATTCTTAAAATTTGGTATCAGAGCTAGATAATCCTGGGGATCGACTTCTTCAAAACAAGTCTTCTAGGAATTTTTTCTACAACATTTTTTATGGATGGTGTCAGGATCTGGAATTTCTATGGTGTATAGGTGACATATAGAGATAACTGGGGTCCAAATTTCAGATATTTTTTTGTTATATTTTGGAGATACATTATGTTCAAGTTAGGGTTTTTGACTAGTCTTGAAACTAGTCTGAAACAAGTCTTCTTTTAATTTTCGCTTCCAATTGTTTTCATCTTCTAAAATTTTTATAGTACAAAGGAAGACTAGTGAATTATCTTTTGTAAAAATTTCATCCCTTGATACATTGTACTATGAAATTTATTCCCTAAGGAAATTAGGGTTTTTGGTTGGTCCGAATTTTAGTCTAAAACAAATGTTCTTGAGAAAATTGTTATATCTGAAGCTAAAAACCTCCAAATTGAGTGAGACTTGTTCCATTGGTTAGGTTAAGGACCTAAGTTTTCCTGGTACAAATTTCAATTTTGGAAGTGAAGAAAGTGACACGTGACAGTCTGTACAAGTTCTCTCTCCTGAAAAGGAAAATAATCATCACATCTTGGGAAAGTTATCATAAAATTCTATTGGAGAATCCAATATTAGTATAACCCATGGGGTTGAAAACAAGACACATCATGATACCTCAGGTATAAATTGTGTACCCATAAGTGCCAAAATTTCATATCTACAGAATAATAAAGCTCAACTACTAGAACATTCTCCAAATCAGGGTTTTAAAAGGTGCATTGTTTTTGGAATTTTGCATATATTTTGACTAGAAGATCCAATTGTGGTGATTCAAAAAGTGGGATAAAAGGAGTATCACTTAAATTTGGGATAATCTTAGGTTTTTTTATGTACATACGTATTCCTACATCTTTAAACGTAGGATTTTTCCTTACTTGTCATCACTACAACCCGAGGACTATGTGGTTCTTCCACATACCCAGAGTATATTGGAAGGCCCCTTTCGAATGGTTGTGCATTAGACAACACTAATATGGATTTGAGATCCCATGTGTTAGCACTGAGAGTCACCCTTAGACTTCTAGAGGATAATCCCAATACCCATCAAATAGATTTGTAATGGTAAATGTAACAACAAGTGTGTTTTTGAAAGGTGAGAGGGAGATAATAACAATTGTTCATCAATGAACAATGATGCCTACATTAGACCATGTTCCCAAAGATAAATTCTAATCCAAATATGAACAAAAACAAGATAAAATGTTCAAAGAAGACTGATGAAGAAACATAAAGAGAATAGTGCAGGTGTACATATGGTCCAACTGACTAATCCCAGAAGAAAATTCCAGAAATAAATATCCTCCTACTTCATGAATTAAAAGAAGTTTATGATGATGCTTTCACACAATCAAATCCTTTGCCGCATAAAAAAATAGCATGAATCCTTCACACATAACCAGAAACTAGAAGAAAAAGGAAATAACTCTGTTCCATATTAGTATTAGTAACATCAATTGGAATGCATGCTCTTCAATGAGGTATACATAGCTGGAAAAACAAAGCAATTCCTTTTATGTTACTTTTCTCCCTCCCTTATCTATTTCTCACCATACTCTCCTCTTGTACCATGAAATATATACCACTATAGCTCCTTTCCATCTCACCAATTCAAACTCCAACCCCTTTCCCAAAATAGAAACAGTTACAAACAAAGAATTACACGTTTTAACTGATTCCCTACTTTTCAAGAGGCAAAATTATAAAACATAGGCTTCAAAATTCCACTTGTAATTATCAAACTATACCATATGTGTAAAATATGAGAACGGTTTTTGTATATATGCTCGTTCTGAAGAGAAATCTCTCTCAGTTTCTTGAAATTCATCTCTAGTTGGCCAGAATATGTGTCACAAAAACATGTCTCAAACATGAAATCATGAAAACTGAAAAAATAGGGCTCAAATATTCCTTTGAATATCCCATTCCATGACACTTGTGTAAAAAATGAAAGAGGTTAATGTTTTTGGGTCCATTCTTGACAATAACCTCCTTTGGATTTTGAAAATGCATCATGTTTCACTTGGAAATCATCCTGGAAGTCAACTAGTAAAAAATTCCAGTTCAACAATCCTAGAATAGAGTTTCTGCAACACATTTCGTAGTGCATTTCGTAGTGCTTGTCTAAATTCGCAGTGCTTGATCCAGTTCGTAGATCCAAAGGAAAATCAAGTAACCAAACCCTTCCTGGCCTCCAAACAAGACAAAAAATCTCATGGAGTACCTGATGACCCTAATTTTGATGTTGGTAATTTTGAATTTGCACCGGGATGCTTGTAACCTATCCAACCCACAACCCTCTTCCTTAACTAATTTGCATCACCAACTCAAATATATCTTGCACACTTGAATGGAATTATAGTGACAAAGGGGATATTTTGAGTACAACCTAGATGTATGACATGCCAAGGAAATGATATAAAAAACCAAAGGTATGACTCATGAGGCTTTTTACCTGTCATGATAACAATCTCATAGCTCAAATTTTATAACAAGGATATACATATCCTTATTCATTCTAAAACCAAATATAACTTATGATTACAACCTAAAGACTCAAACCTATGCCCTATAGACCTTATGACTCAAAGAACAAAACTAAGGTGAACTTTTTTTTTTGACCCATACAATATTATGTGTTAACACCATGTACCTGGAGTATATCAGGAGGACCCCTATAATCCTGAGACCAATTGAGTAAACCATTTGGCCATATTTTTGTTATAGTACACCGAGAACAACACTCGGGGAGATTGCTCTCTAGTACACGGGTAGTCATATAGTATGGCTAAGGGCATGGTCAAGCCTCCTTAGTTAGTTGCCTGAGATATTGGGCTGAGTACTATTGTTGGATTGTAGTGTCCCCAAGGCCGAGCCCCGTTACAGATCATGTTATATGCAAAGAATTGTAAATATGTTCTATAGGCTGGTGAGCCAAGTTTTGTATAAACTATAGGCTTATGTGTTTTGTTAGGCCAGGGAGCCTAAGTGTTGAAGGCCAGGAGCCTGTTGATGTACTTGTATGTATGCAGGTCAATTAATAAAATATAAATACCGCCAGTGTAGACCGACCATGATGAATGAGTGATGGGGGACTAAGCGTCCACAGAGTAGGCAAGGAACTAGGGGTTGGAAGGTGGGAAAGGGGCTGAGTGATGAGCCTAGGGGCTACGCCTAGGGGGCTTAGGCCTGGAATAATATTTTAATATTATTTCCTAAAAATCCATATGCACATTATTTTATCCTAAGTCCTCTTGGAAGGACCCGTGATTCCCAAGTGGTGGAAGGAAGGCGTACAGATGGAACACATGCAGTTCCCAGGGTGACAAGTGTCAACCCTAGTGCATGTAAATAAAACAGAGGCAGCAAGCTATGAGGGGGGCATTCCATTCGACCCAATTGCCTGGGAGGAACAGTACGAGCCAGTCTTCATAAAGCCCCGTGTATGTCTGTTGCAGAGGGAAGCCTATGTTTTGCATGGAAGATCCGTGTACACCCTCTGTTGGGAGCCATGGAGTCTATGTCTGTCTCTGAGATAACCTGTGAGTGTAATTCCCAGCTTGCGAGAAGCCAGTGAGGATTTCGGGAAGGAATCTTGTGGTTCAGGGAAGCCGAGTTAGCCTGTGTGTGAAGTCCCTGTTCCAAAATCATTGTTGTGAGATCATCCAGTGATTTATGAACCAATTTGGGGAAACCTGTGTCTGTGTTTCCTGTGGATTGCTGTGACCATGCAGTACTAGACTGCATGAGGCTTGTTGGCCTGTGAGCGACTCCTCCAGGTGAGAGAGTGCGCAGAGGGAGAAGAGAACTCCTGGAAGAAATCCCTGTAGCTGCCATAGAGCCCAGAGACTTCCGGTCCGGTCTGTTCTTGTAACCCAAGGTAAGGGGGACTGGCAGCCAAAGGACTGTCTAGGTGACAGAGAAGGTGCACTCCCCTGGGGTGGAGCAGGCATGTGGGGAATGAGGGTCTGTGGGCAGTGAGCGTGGGAGATTCCTGGGAGAGATTTTTTCCTGGTGGTTGTGTATGTGCTATCTTCCCTATAACCTCAGCCTAGCCTAGGATTCCTTGTCTTTGGGTGGAGATCGGTCCCGGCTCGGGGGTGACCTACTGTTGAGCTGATGAACAGTGTGGTCTAAGGCTGGGAGGTTCATGGAAGGCCTGCACTTGGTTGGTGAAATTCTACAGCCAATAAAAGATAAGTATCTAAATTATGTTTTATCACATTTGGCATGACTATGTTGTATATATTATCATGTTTTCTGCTATGTAAATAAATTAATGATGAATGCTATGGTTTGTTTAATTATAGCAGTACCCATATATTTTACTCTGAGTTTTTAAGTGTGTTTAATTGTGTTAAACGCATGTGCTCATAAGGTCTGTACAAATTATGTAATCATTCATGTATAGAATGGTAATTGAGAGGGTTGGAAACTTGGGTAGTGTGAAAAGGGACACTACATGGACCATGCACGTATATCAGAGAGATATAGAACATGACACTCCCTTATCTGTGAGGACCTCTTCCTAAGCCAATTAGGAATTCCTACCTTGCAGTGATACTTGACCAACATGCCACCAAGAAAGGGAACTTCTACACCAAATAATCCCTTAGAGAGTCCTACTTGGACTCTTGATGAAGGTGAAGAAATGTGCAAGGACATATATGATTTAAAAAATAAGGCAGTAACAAAATATGAACTACAAGGATGATGTATTCAACTGAAGCTAAGTTGGAAGCGATGATGGATACTAAGATGGATGGATTAAAAAAGGAGATCATGGAAGGGTTGAAAAAGTTTATAATAGAGAGGCCACCTGAAAGTGACAATGTGTCCCATGAAATTCATGATGAGGAAACAAGGAAGATGAATCAAGACTGGAGAAACTCCAGCTTTGGGTTGAAGACCAACCACTTTCCTAAGATCGATATGAGAAATTTTTATGGCAAGCATCCAATCACATGGATACTCTAGATGGAGCAGTTCTTTGATCTACATGATGTGCTTCAAACATAAAAGGTACAAATTGTGTCCTTATATTTAGAACCTAATCAATTTGTGTGGTATCGATGGCTTTGTTCTCACAAATCACTTGTCACTTGGACAATTTTCATGGAAGAATTGATAGCACACTATGAGGATACAAGGAGCAATACCTTCTTCAACCAATTGTAAATCTCAAGAAAAAGGGTTCAGTTGCAGAGCAAATTGAGAACTTCCAAAGATTGAACATAAAGGTAACAGATATTCCAGATGACCACCTGATTGATGTCTTCATATGAACTTTAAAGGATAAAATTCAACATGAGGTTCTCCCTTGGGAACCCAAATCATTGGAGAATGCGTTTAGGGTGGCAATAAATGTTGAAAGTAAAAATTTTGCTATGGCTACTAGAAGGACCACCCCTAAAATCTATCGAGAGAATAATGTTCCTTCTTCTAAACCACCTCAACCTACAAGGTTAACACCTCAAAAATTTGAGGAAATAAAAGCAAAAGGTTTGTGCTTTAATTGTGACAATAAGTACAATAAGGGACATAAGTGTGGTGACAAGAAATAATTCTACATAGATTGTGAAGAGGAAGGAGAAAAATAACAAGACCAAGAACCATCTCAAGATGAATATGTAGAAGAGATTTCTTATGAAGAGATGACTACCACTTTATCATGTCATGCATTGGATGGAATTAGCACTCCTCAAACCCTCAAGATCGAAGAATATATCAAAAAGAAAAAGGTAATAGTGAAAATTGATTCTGGTAGTACTCATAATTTCATTCACTGCAAATTAGCTAAAGCTCTCAATTGCTTTATATATCTAGCGTCGTAGTTTCAAGTAATGATTTCAAATGGAGAAACTATCAATTGATCAGGAACTATCAATTGCTCAGGAAAATTCCATAAGATCAATCTTACTATGGGGGAATATGTAATGAATAGTCCAATGATTGCTATACACATGGGTGGTGTTGATGTTGTACTAGGGGTCCAATGGTTACAATCATTGGAAACCATGGATTTCAATAACGTTTCTTGAAATTTTCATTGGAAGGAAAGGAATTCGAGTTAAAGGGTATCACAGGGAAACCAAGTAAGGTGGTAATCTCTAATGGCATGACAAAATTATTGAAAAGGGGGAATCAGGGTGTAATTGTACAACTATACTCACTAGATGTTCAAACATATAAACCATTTATTCCCGTAGATATCCAAGGGATCATTGATAAGCATTCCAAAGTATTTGAAGATATTCCCAGAGGTCTTCCACCCACTCGCGATCATGATCATTCTTTTCACTTAATTCCTGGGAGTGCTCCTCCTAACATTAGGCATTACATATACCCTTATGCCCAAAAGAGTGAAATTGAGCATATGGTTGAAGAAATGTTATAGGATAACATTATTAGACCTAGCCAAAGTTCTTACTTTGCACCAGTGGTAATGGTATTCAAGGGAAAGGACTTACGTATACCCATTTATGAGAAGGAAATGATGGAAATACTACATGCATTGGAGAGATGGCACCCTTATCTAATAGGTAGGCACTTCGAGGTCAAAACATATCATGAAAATCTTAAATGATTCTTGGAACAAAAACTATCTCTAGAGGAGCAACAAAAATGGGTGACCAAGATGTTGGGTTATGACTTTGAAATCATCTACAAAAGGGGAAGCAAAATGTTGTGGAAGATGCACTCTCAAGAAATGATGAAGATATTGAGGCATTTCTCTGTGCTATCTCTATCATTCAACCTAATTGCATAATATAATCAAGGGATGAATGGAAGAATGATGAAGAAGTGTGGACTCTCATTCAAAGTTTGGAGCAGGATTCCAGTGCATCCAATACATTTACATGGAAAAATGATTCACTATGGTACAAATATCGCTTATATTTATGTAAGAACTTCCATCTCAAACAAAAGGTACTTTTGGAATTGCACACCTATTTGGTAGGAGGGCACTCAGGATTTTTGAAAACCTATCACATCGTCAAGACGGAATTTTTTTAGGATGGCCTTAAAACTGATGTTCAAAGGTTTGTGGCAGAATGTTTGGTTTACTAACAAAATAAAGTGGAAACAATTAACACCATAGGTATTTTACAACCATTAGCCATTCCAAGTCAACGTTGGGAGGAGGTTTCCATGGATTTCATCACAGGGTTACCAAAGTCTGAAGGAAAAAGTGTCATCATGGTGATTTTTGATAGACTTACCAAGTGCACACTTTTGTGCACTCTCTCATCCTTTCAAATCCATTACACTTGCTACCACATTCACGGAAATAGATCAAAAGATACATGGAAGCCCAAAGATTATTGTAAGTGATAGAGATCCCATCTTCACTGGACATTTTTGGACATAATTATTTTCTTCTTTGGGTGCTCAATTGGCTCATAGCTCATCTTATCATCCTCAATATGATGGAGAAACTGAGATAGTGAAAAAATGTCTGGAAGGATACTTTTGTTGCTTTGTCTCTGATAAACAAACACAACGGTTCAAGTGGTTACCCTTGGTAGAATGGTGGTATAACACTGCATTTCGTGCTGCAACAAAAATGACACCATTTATGGTGCTTTATGGATGTCACCCACCATCCATCACTCTTGTCTAAAAGAAAAATCTAAGGTTCAAGCTGTGGAATATCACAATGCGAATCAACAAAAAGTTCTCCAACTCTTAAGGGAAAACCTAACCATGGCACAAAATCGCATGAAACAACAAGCATATCAACATCATAGTAAAATAAGTTTTGAAGTAGGGGATTGGGTATTTTTATGTAACACACCCAACCACTTAAAGAGATTTTTAAGGGATGGGGCATCAAAATTACGCTTTCCTTAATTACCTTGAATACTTTCCCCAGGATCTCCGTCCTCTTCTGCCCATCAAGGGCTATCTAACAACTGCCACCCTGCACAAATCCGAACTCTGGATTGGGAGACATGCCATTCTAAAGTTCTTTGGGCATTATTATTCAAGGGCCACGTGGCACCAACGTAGGTCCGTCTCATGGGTACCATCCCAATTTTTCCTGAAGTCTCGTAGATTCCCCAGCGTCCCCACATCTATGGTGGAATTCCATCCACCGTCAAATCCAACGGTGCATATTCTTCCTCTTTTAAAGAATATGTTTAAGGGAAATTTGGCGTTTGACACTTTGGTGCTAAACGCCCCTTCCTCCTTCTACGCACCTATCCTTCGTAGTCCCGAAATTCTGAACTCCTGAAGGACCCTGAAACCTTGCCATGTGGCTCTAGCCTTTGACCCTTTTGTCTTAACTATGATACTACACCACAATCCTACAGAGTGTTGAAGTCCCAGACTCCCTAAGGGTTCACCCTTACATGTGGTGGCGTATTGAATGCATAGGTAAGGACAAGTGGGTCTCGAGTACTCTGATTGCTAATAAGCCAAGCGTATATGTTCCAGGGGGGTGAAACACGGTAGGGAAAAAGTGACCCATGGCCCTATCAGTGGTTGACATGTGTCATGTTCTAATGGGCACATAGGATCCGTGCAAATCACAAATCAAGGTGACATGTGGCACATCGGATGTGGGTCCACGTCACCCTACGTGAAGTCAACGTGCCATGTCACTCTATATTGAAAACCTTCCAACACCCCTTAGATCTCACGATAGAGATGTGTCCACGTAGATCCATATATCTAAGGCCTCTATCGCTTCACAACTTCGGCATTCAGGGAATCTGCTGTGTGATTTCCCTGTTACTCCCAGAGTGCTCAACATCGAGCTAACCACGACCTGGAACCAACAGTCAGAGGGGATCCTAGGTGATCCTCGGATCAATGGTCCTCGTCACTTTGTGGGTTCGGCATTCGGGGGTATTACTCGCTTGACACTCCCTTTCTCCTGGAGTGGTCAAATCCAGACCAACCGCAACTTAGATCTAATGGCTAGGAAAGGACCCCAAGGGTCATCGGATCAACGGTTCAAGTTACTTCGTGACTCCATTCATTTGGGGGTTTTGGCGTTAGAATGCCTCTATTCTCCCAAATAAGTCAACACTGGGTTGACCACGACATAGATCCAATGGTCAAGGAAGGCTTCTGAATACCCGCATATCTATGTCTTGCGTCACTTCCCAACTCCGACATTCAATGGTTTTGGCGTTTGTAAGGTCATAACATCCTGGAGCTATGAACTGTTGAAGTTCCGAAGCCAAAAAATCTTACCTCCTTTTGAACTTAGCAAAGGGTTCCAAGGTCTTGGTCATATGGGTTTCCTGGTAAGCCTCAAGGTTACACGCTCTGCCCTTAGCCATTATTTGGATAGGGTCGTGGACATGAACACCCGGCCACATCGATGGATGGTTTGAAAAAGGTGCCTTCCCTCCACAGAGCTCGAATTTAGTAATCATGCGAAGTTAAGTTTGAGGGATTGACAATACTAAAGTATTTCAGCTAAAGCTACCCCGACTCTTTGCATTACAAGGTCAATCCGTGGGAAATTTCCTTAAGGATTTTCCAACCAATACAGAGACTGTACCTTATTCTTGGATTTATTTACATACCCATGTCTAACATCTCTCATGTTGCTAAGCAGAGGAAAATAGAAAACCATTCACATGCAATGGTTTACAGAAGAATAATAAGCATTTCCATTATGATTCAAACACTGCAAATATTAGTAATAGACACAGACATTCAATCATTACTTCAATTCTCGCACATAGGGTAAAAAAATACTTATCAAGAAAATCGTATAATGAAGAAACTATCGATAGGGGTGCTCGTTTCCGCCCAAATGTAAGCACAACCACTCCTAAATGGATTTACCATTGGCCACCCCCTATCTATACCATGATGCTCTGAGAGAGAGATACTCTTATTTTTTGATCAGTGACATCCAGGGACAAAGGTTACTCTCCTCCTCCCATAGGAACTTGGAAAAATGGTTTTTTTTCTACCAAGCAAGGGGGTCTTCAATCTTCTCTGCAACCTCGTTTATCAGCTTGGAATGAAAACACTGATAGCGACTTCTTGCATCCAGAACAAGCTTATCTTTCAGTTCTCTCCCCGAACCAGAGAGCTACATGTGTTTTTCTCCCCTTCTATATCCCCTCTACCCATGAGCTCCTTTCTTTTCTTACCTTCCTCAACAATATTGTGTGGGTGTGAATTCCCCGCTCGTGGCCAGGTTTGGAAGTCTCTTAGATGGGTACTCTTCCCATCTCTGCATTAACTCTTGAGGAGGACTTCCCAACTACCAGCCTGATTGGTAACTTATTTCTAGGTCAAAGGATTGTTCTAGGTATAGTAAATTTAAATCCAACAAGGTACTAGTCTAGTGGGGGTCATCTCAACCATTTCTAGTCCCCCTCACCATCTTTCTCACAACATCATGGTCTATCTTGGAAAACCTCCTCCTCAGCAGTTATGAAACACTATCCATTTTATTAAATAACAGAAAACACACACACACACACACACACACACACATATTTACATTACCTTTTATAATAAAAAGGTTCATTAGTTCCAATGTCCACATATATTTAGTCTGCCCATAGTCTATAGGCAAGTTATAGTTATATTTACAAGCTGGGGGAAATATGGGTATTACAATCCCCTCCCCCTTAATGGAACACTGTCCCTGGTTTTCTACTTGCCGATATGTTCTGTATGTATAGAAGTAAACAAAAATGGGTATGCTTATTTCATGGCATCCTCCATTTCCCATGTAGCCTCATCTAGACCAAAGTGTTTCCACTGCACCTTGACCTGTGCAATGGTTCTGTTCCTGAGTGAGATTTCCTTCCTGTCTATTATGCATTGTGGGTTTGACAGGAATTCTCCCTGTGGTTCTACTTGAATCACAGACCAATCAATTATATGATTAGAATCATGTACACATTTCTTTAGTAACGAAACATGGAAAAAATCACGTGCCTTCACTGTGGGAGGAAGTGCTAGTCTATAGGCGAGAGGTTCCACTCTATCTAATATTTCAAATGGTCCACAATACTGAGGTGCTAGCGGAACAAGCTCCCATTATCAAGCATATTTTCTTGGTTCTAACTCGAAGATACACATGATCGCATGCTTTGAACTTTCTAGGAGTCCTTTTTTCTGTCTACATAGCGTTTTTGTCTATCCTAAGCTATTTTCAGATTCTATTTTATCTGAACTACTTGTTGTTCCATTTATTTTATCATATCTGGCCCGATTGTAATTCTGTCTATTGGTTTATCCCAACTGATTGGAATATTACATTGTCTACCATAGAGGGCCTCAAAAGGGATCATCTTCAATGACTCTTGATAGCCATTTTTATATCCAAATTCTACTAGTGGTAGGTAGTCTTCCCATTTCTTGGGTTGATTCATTACATGAATCCTTAACATTTCCTCTAATACTTTGTTTATCCTCTCTGACTACCCATCATTTTGAGGGTGATAGGATGTACTAAATAAAAATTTAGTTTCAAAACCAACAAACATAGATTTCCAAAAGTTTGAAGTAAATTTCGTATCTCTATCAGATATGATTTCCTTAGGCATGCCACACAGTCTAAATATTTATTTCATGAAAATATTGGAAATATCTATTGTCGTGCAAGTTTATTTGACAGTAATAAAGTGAGCATCCTTGCTTAGTTTGTCCACAACTACCATGATGGTGTCATTCTGTTTGGTTGATTTTGGTAACCCTGTGATGAAATCCATGGAGATGGTATCCCATTTCCATTCTGGAATTGGTCGGGGTTGCAACAGGCCTGCTGGATGTCGGTGATCTACCTTAACCTGCTGACATTATAGACATTTAGCTAAGTAATTGACTATGTCCTTTTTCAGTCCAGGCCAGTAGAATAATCTCCTAGTGGTCGTGATCATCTTCTGATAACCAAGATGACATATATATGGTCTTTTGTGTAGTTCATCCATTATGAACCTCTTCAAGTCGTCATATTTTGGAATATACAACCTACCTTTGTGAGTTAGCAGGCCATCATTCAACAATTGACAACCCTCATACTTCATCCATGTGGGCTCTTGCTCTAAATATGATTTCACAGTCTTGAAAAATGCATATGTTTCTTGTCTACTTTTGAATTTATCCTTGACGTCTGATTCATAGGTGCTTACAGCCTCCAAGTGAATCAATTTCATACTTCTACTAAGGGCATCAACCACCCTATTTTGTTTCCCTTTGATATGTTTGATTTCAAAATCAAACTCACTAAGGAGATTCATCCATCTAGATTGTCTAGAATTGAGTTTCGGTAGATGAAACATATATCTCAACCCACTATGGTCTGTCATAAGCACAAATATTCTACCTAGGAGGTAATGCCTCCACATTTTTAAAGCATTTTCTATGGAAGACAACTCAAAATCGTGGGTCACATAATTGATTTCATGCTCATTCAATTTTATGGATTCATAGAAAATCACATGTCCTTCTTGCATAAGGACTCCTCTGAGCCCTTCCTTGTAGGCATATGTACACACAAGGAATTCCTTGTTTGGTTCTGCAATCTTCATCATAGGTGCATTGGTTAGAAGTTATTTCATCTCTTGGAATCTCTCTTCACATTTTGATGTCCAAATGAATTTAAATCCCTTTTTCTAAAGGGAGGTGATCGGGAAACCGATCTTGGAAAATCCCTTTATGAACCTTCTATAGTATCCGGATAGGCCCATAAAGGATCTGATATCATATACATCCTTTGGGGTAGGCCAATCCATAATGGATTTGATGTTGTCAGGATCGGCCACCACTCCTTCTCCAGAAATAACATGGTCTAAGTAATGGACTTGTCTTTGGAATAAGTCACACTTAATGAACTTAGCATAGAGTTGATGTTCTCTTAGCACTTGAAGAACCATCTTGAGATGTTCTTAATCTTCTTCCCTACTCTTAGAGTATATTAGGATGTCATCAATGAAAACCAACACAAATCTATCCAATAATTTACTGAGTACATTATTTATTAAGCACATAAAAGTGGTTGGTGCATTGGTAAGCCCAAACAAAACCACCACAAATTCATAGTGACTATTTCTTGTGCTAAAGGTTGTTTTGTGGATGTCTTCATCCTTAATTCAGACTTGATGGTATCCACACCTCAATTCAATCTTGGAGAAAACTGTAGCACCCCTTACTTGGTCAAACATGTCATCGATTCTTGGCAAGGGATACTTATTCTTAATGGTCATCTTATTGAGTTGTCTATAGTTTATGCACAACCTAAGGGTTCCATCCTTCCTTTTTACAAATAAGGTTGGTGCTCCACATGGAGACACACTAGGTCAAATGTAGCCTTTGTCCATCATCTCCTTTAGTTGTAGTTTGAGCTCAACTAGCTCTGGTGTACTCATTCTATAGGGCGTTTTAGACACGGGCACCGCTCCCAGTACAAGTTCTATTTAAAAGTCAATATCTCTTCTTGGAGGTAGGCCTGGTATCTCTTCTGGAAACACATCTTTATACTCTCTTAATATGGGTTGGTCCTCTAGGCTTGGTTTATTGGCCTCAAAAGAGTTCAAAACTTGTATTGCATACAAAGTATATCCTTTTTTGCAATACTTCTTCATATGAATGGTTGGTATTTGTCTCACTAAGACAGGCTTTTGAATCCCTTGTAGGGTTATTTTTCTCCCTTCTGCATATCCACACTCTAAATTTTTATTGTAAAAGTCCAACTTGGTTTTATGGGTAGCCAACCAGTCCATGCCAATCAACCGGTCATAAGATCCCAAAGGGAGCACATTTAAGGCGTCTTGTGTGGGTAATCCATTCATAATGAATTGGCATGCTGGTATGACCTATGTTACCTTTCTTTTGGTTCCGGTGGCTAATTGTACAAGACATAATTTAGCATGTTTTACTTGCTGCAATTTACATTTCTCAATAGTTTGAGGGGCAACATAACTAAGATTAGAACCAGGGTCAATTAAAATGGAAACTAGTTGGTTGGAAATCGTATGTTTCATCTCCACCACTAAATCTTGGTGGTCAGGTTGTCTATTATCCAAGGTTGCATATATTTGTGGCATGCTCCTAGCCACATCATTGACTTTGGTAGCCTCTTGGAAGTTCTAGACCCTCCTATTGTTTTGTTTCCTATGTGGACAGTCCCTCAACAAATGTTCTTCTCCACAAACCTAACATTTCAAAGGCTCTCTCTTTGTGTTAGCAATATTACTTAAGGTTGTTCCAAAGGGTTTATTACTACTCTGAGATGAAAAATTCTGTTGATATACACTTCTAGTAGGAAGGATCATATTAGAAACTTTCCCATGGTTCTTAAATATTGAGGATTTAAACCCCTTCTTCTTGAATCATGAAGTAACTTCCTTCTTCCAGTCCTCATGAGGTTCTGTCTTATTCTTGATCTGCACATAACAATACCTTGTCTTCCAGATAATATCTTCTAAGGTCTTTGGCTCATCAAATTCAATTATGTCCTAGAAGGACTGAGGCAGTCCACTAATGAATTATTTCATCTTTACCTTTTCATACTTTATGTAGGACACATGCCTTATCAACTCAAGAAATTTGTTGATATATTCATCAATTGTGAGTTGTACCATCTTGAGTTCATAGAACTCCTTGGTCTTCTCATCAAAGTATTTCTCTAACAAATACTTATTCTTGAAGTATTTCTCAAATTGCTTCCATGACAATTCCTTCTCACGGATTCCTTTCACATTCCTAAGGTCCTCCCACCAAATGGAGACCTTTCCATTCAGGTTGAAAATGGTTGTTCAAGCCTTTAAGTTTTCAGAGTAGTCATAGACTCTGAAGTACTTCTTCAAGCCTAGTAGCCATACTTATGCTTCTTCCCCTTTCTTAATTTATCCATCGAAAGTGGGTGGTTTTTCTTTCTTAAATTATTCAAGGTTATGACTCTTGGAATTTTTCGTCTTCTTTCTTTTCCTCTGGGAATGTGAACTAGTTTTTCTACTAGCAGATCCCTTGTAGTTTTTAGTTTTATCACTAGAGGATTCTTCCATTGAGTGTCTCTTGGATCCATGTTGGGCCTTCTTTGAGGTGCTCCTTCTTGTGTGGCCACTTTCAGGAGCATGCTTTTGTATCTCAGGTGGAATCTGAGTTTTCTTAGTATGATTTTTTCCACGTGACTGGTTGTTGGTCCATGTTGCAATTTCCTTTGTATATGTAATAGGCTTTGCAGTAGGACTTCATTAATTTCAATTTATTTTCCTATTCTTTTATCAACCTTTCATTGTCATCCTTACAACTCTTTAATTCTTCCATGAGGATTCTTACGTTTTTAGCCAAATTTGGAGGGGTTTCCACCGTCGTCCTCTCATCAAGTTCTTCCTCTCTATTGTGGGAGATTTCCCCCAATTCATGGTGTGTCACCATCCTAGACGTTTTAGTTTTCCTACTGTCCACTGACCGCTTGAGTGCTGATAAAACATTCTTTGTTAGTTAATTATCTTTCTATTTTATGAAATGCAATTCACACAGTTCAGAATTTCGAAACATATAACAACAACTGAAAGTATCATTCCTCTTCCCAATAGTGGTTTAAATAGGTCTCTTATGAAAAAGGTAAGGTAGGGTGTTACCCTTAAAATTTCTCTAACAAAATTTTAAGCGACTCGTTCATGAGCCCAAGAAGGCCAAGTGTTGTCTCCCGCTCTGATATTAATTTGTAACACACCCAACCCCTTAAAGATATTTTTAAGGGATGGGGCATCAAAATTCCACTTTCCTTAATTACCTTGAATCCTTTCCCTGGGATCTCCATCCTCTTCTACCCATCAAGGGCTATCTAACAACTACCACCCTGCCCAAATATGAACTCTGGATTGGGAGACACGCCCTTCTAAAGTTATTCGGGAGTTATTAGTCAAGGGCCACGTGGCGCCCATGTAGGTTCATCTCATGGGTACCATCCCAAGTTTTCCTGAAGTCCCAAAGATTCCCCAATGTCCCCACATCTATGGTGGAATTCCATCCATCGTCAAATCCAACGACAAAGATTATTCCTCGTTTAACGCATAGGTTTAAGGGAAATTCAACGTTCATTACTTCGGTACTGAATTCCCCTTCTTCCTTATATGTGCCTATCCTCCGAAGTCCTGAAATCCTGAACTTCTAAAGGACCCCAAACTGTGCCACGTGGCTCTGGCCTTCAACCCTTTCGATTATCTATGATACTACACCCCAAGCCTCCAGAGTTCTGAAGTCTCGAACTCTCTAAGGGTCCACCCTTACATGTGGTGGTGTATTAAATGCAGAGGTAAGGACATGTGTGTCCCAAGTACTCTAACCACTAATAATGCAATCGTATATGTGCCAAGGGGGTGACACACAGTAGGGCATATGTGACTCATCGACCCATCAATGGGTGACACATGTCATGTTCTAATGGGCACATAGGATCAACGAAAATAACAAATCAAGGTGACACATGGCACATCGAACATGGTTCCATGTCACCCTGGGTGATGATAGCGTGCCACGTCACTCTGGACTGACAACCTTCCAATGCCCCTTAGATATCATGGTCGAGATGTGTCCACATAGATCCATAGATCTATGGCCTTCGTTGCTTCGAAACTTCGGTGTTTGGGGAATCCATTGTGTGATTTCCCTATTACTCCTGAAGTGGTCAATGTTGGGCTGACCACAACCTAGATCCAATGGTCATATGGGATCTTGAGTGATCCTTGAATAAATGGTCCTCATCGCTTCGCGAGTTCAACATTTGGGGGTTCTACCCTCTTACCACTCCCTTTCTCCCGGAGTGGTCAAAGACGAACTGACCACATCTAACGGCTAGGAAAGGACCTTGAGGGTCCTCAGATCAACGGTTCGAGTTACTTCGTAACTTCGTCCATTCGAGGGTTTTGGCGTTAAGACACCTCCGTTCTCCCGAAGCGATCAATGTCGGGTTGACTGTGATGTAGATCCAATGGTCGGGGAAGGCCTTCGAATACCCTCGGATCTACGACTCGTGTCACTTCACGATTCCGACATTCGAGGGTTTTGGTGGTTGTAAGGTCATAGCGTCCCAAATCTCTGAACTCCCGAAGTTCCAAAGCCAAAACAACTTAGCTCTTTTCGTACATAGCAAAGGGTTCCAAGGTATCGGTCATATGGGTTTCCTAGAAAGCCTCAAGGCTGGATGCTCTACCCTTACCCATTATTTGGTTAGGACCGTGGAAATGAGCCCATAGTCACACAGACAGATGGTTTAAAAAAGGCTCCTTCCCTCCACAGAGCTCGAATTTAGTAATCCTGCGAAGGTAAGTTTGAGGGATTGACAGGACTAAAGTATTTCAACGAAAGCTACCCCGAATCTTTGCATTACAAGGTCAATCTATGGGAAATTTCCTTAAGTATTTTCCAACCAATACATAGATTGTACCTTATTCTTGGATTTATTTATAGACCCACGTCTAACATCTCTCCTACTACTAAGTAGAGAAAAATAGAAAATCATTCACATGCAAGGGTTTACAGAAGAATAATAAGTATTTCCATTATGATTCAAACACTGAAAAATCTTAATCATAAACACAGACATTAAATCATTACTTCAATTATCACACACATGGTAAAAGAATACTTATCAAGAAAACCGAATAGTGCAGCAACTGTCGAGAGGGGTTCCTGCTTCCACCCAAATGTAGGTACAACCACTCCTGAATGAATTTACCATTGGCCACCCGCTAGATAGACCATGATGCTTTGAGAGAGAGACTCTTCTTTCTTGATTAGCGACAGCCAGGGACACAGGTTACTCTCCTCCTCCCATAGGAACTTGGAAAAATGGTTTTCTTTCTACCAAGAAAGGGGGTCTGCAATCTTCTTTGCAACCCCGTTTATCATCTTGGACTGAAAACGTTGCAAGAAACTTATTGCATCCAGAATGAACTTATATTTTAGTCCTCTCCTTGAACCAAAGAGTTGCTTGCATTACGCTCCCCTTCTCTATCCCCTTTTCCCAAGAGTTCCTTTCTTTTCTTGCCTTCCTCAGCAAGATTGCATGGGAGTGAATCCCCAACTTGTGGTTAGGTTAGGAAGTCTTTCATATGGGTACTATGCCCATCTCCTCATTAACTCTTAAGGAGGACTTCCCAACTACCAGCCTGAATGGTAACTTATTTCTGGGTCAGAGGACTGTTTTGGTTCTAATAAATTTAAATCTAGCAAGGTACTGGTCTGGTGGGGGTCATCTCAACCATTTTTGGTTCCCCTCACCATATTTCTCACAACATCATGGTCTATCTTGGAAAACCCCCTCCTCAGCAGTTATGAAACACTATCAATTTTATTAAATAACAACACACACACACACACACACACAGACACACACACACACACACACACACACACACACACACACACACACACACACACATATAATTAAATTACCTTTTATAATAAAAATGTTCATCAGTTCCAATGTCCACACATATTCAGCCTGCCCATAGTCTATAGGCAAGTTATAGTTATATTTACAAGTTGCGGGAAAGATGGGTATTACATTTTAAGACTACAACCATACAAATAGATGTCCCTCAAGCAAGATAAGAAGGATAATAAATTATCACCGAAGTACTGTGTCTCGTATAAGGTGTTGCAAAAGACTAGTACTATGGCATACAAATTAGAGTTGCCTGCATCTTCGCGAGTACACCCTATTTTCCATGTTTCATGCTTAAAGAAGGTTATAGGTGACATGATCCCAGTTCAAATTATATTTCCATAACTTGACGAGGAAGGAAAAATTATATTGGAGCTTGAAGCTATCACTGACACAAGAATTTGCCAGCTGAGGAATATCTCAATTTCATAGTATCTCATTAAGTGGAAGAAACTACATGTTCAATATTCCACATGGGATGATGTTTCTTTTATATAGAATCATAGAGAACTAATCAAGTGTTGATGACAACACTTGTCTGAAGGGGAGGGGCATGTTAAGCCCTAATTCGTGGCACATTACCCCTTAATTGGGGAATATCACATTAGTATTGTTATTTTATTTATGTCAGCTTGGGTCCATTAGTTGTAATTGTACCTCATAGTCTCCTATATATACCAAGGAGACATTTTCATTTGGAATCATCTTGTAATTATATGAATTTATCTCTTTTTCGAGGAGTTGAGTATTTATTTTGAGGTTTTTGTGCTATTTTGATATTTTTTTCTTAATAGGGTTTGAAATGGGGATGTTGAATCATGCCAAAATCCACTATTGTAAGCCACATTTTGTGGATTTTTGGGATTGTTTAGAGAAGGAAAAGTGGCCCAGATCAGAAAAATGGAAAATTATATTTACTCAAATTTTACCTACTCATCAATCCATAAAAAATTACTTTGGTGTCCAAAAGTGCAGATTTTGGGAGATAGCTAGGTTTGCCAAAAATTCGAAGTCTAGAAAAAATTGTAAAAAGGACAAAATTGAAAATTTCATAATGCTGTGGAATATTACTCAGAGAATAGATGGATAATATGAAAATTGTTGTGTGTTCATTATCATGAATACTATTGGTTCCTAATATATAAGTTTTCTTGTTTCTTGATGTATATTCTTCTGCAGTTGAAAGAAGTGGGCCTCCTGGTAAAATTGTGCGAGTGGAGAAAGTGTATAAATTGGGTGAAAATGAATATTTTAGAAAGCCATAACTTTTAAATTAGAGATCAGATGAAGGCATGGAAAAAGTCATTGGAAAGATAATTTAGAGGAGAATAATCTTGAATTATTATAATTTGGATAAGTGTGATATGATTCTTCATGAATTGGGAAGAAGAAATGTCAATAGCATTAAATGACAAAATTTTAATAATATGCCTAATTCTAACAAAAATGGTTGCTTGCACATTTTGTAGAATTAGGAGTATAAAAATATTATTTCAAGATCAAGATTGCAGATTAGATACATGGAGGATGAATATGGATCCTATAACCATGAGAGAGAAGCTAAAGGCCAACACATTAGTGTGGGTAATCTAGAGACATAATCTAATGGAAATGGGAGCAGAGTGGAGAAAGTTGAATGGGTAGAGACTATGAGAAGTTTTAGAATGGAGTTGTAGAGTTATAGATTAAAATGAGAAGATAATAAGATCCCAGGAGGGGAAGAATAAAATAAACACTCATCTAATGGAAATCCTATACCAGTTGCAGAGGAAATTTAATAATTAGTCAGGCTCAAGACATGTGGAAGAAGGAAGACAACATGCGAGGAGAGATGACTATTGAAGACCCAATCACTCAATCAGTGCTAGTATAACTCATAGAAATTAATCACCTCCTCACTCAACTAAGAATTTTTATACATCTGAAGAATCAAGGAGCGGTCCAAAAGTGTCCCCTGTTAGGCATAAAAGAAGAAGATATGAGTTGGACAGTTTTCAAGGAGAGCTAAGGAAGCTTAAGACACCATCCTTAAATGGTGAAAGAGAAAATGGAGATGATACTGAAGCCTGGTTTCTTGGAATTAGGAAGTATTTTTCAGCTACACAATCACTCATCTAACCTATAAGATAAGATTGTTATGTACCGTTTGCATGGAAAATATGTTATGTGGTGGGATCAATTGAAGAAATTTGAACACCTTGATTAGATTATGATTACTTGGAAACATTTCAAGAAATATTTTTAGTAGGAGAATCTTTCGGATCACTATTATGACAAGAAGATGCAAGATTTATTTGAACCTAGGATGGGAAGAATGACAATGGGAGAATATGAAAATAAGTTCTTATTATTGTTGAAGTATGCGGGGTTTATCAAGGATGAAAAGGTGAAAATATAAAGGTTCCTTGGTGGACTTCCATCTTTCTATAAAGATAAGATTCAATATGATGAGCCCAGAAATTTGAAAGATACCATTATAAGGATAAGTACTTGTATGAGAAAGGTAAGGGAAAATAATATTTTCATAAATATTGGAAGGATAAGAAGAAGGAGAGACATAATCAAAGAAGGAAGGGATTCAAACCTCCTTTCAACAAAAATAGTCCTAATACAAATCAATAAGATCGACATGCTAAGCTTTTTCATTATTGCAAAAGCTTGAATATGTATTCAAGGAAATACCGGTATTTCCACCAATGAGGGATATATATTTATCTATCTATTTAGTACTAGAAGTTTCCATGGTGTTAAAGACTTCTTACCGAATGAGTATACCAGAATTAAAAGAATTACAAATGCAACTAGAAAAATTGTTGAAGAGAGGGTACATACGCCCAAGTGTTTCACCTTGGGGATTGCTAGTACTCTTTGTGAAAAAGAAGAATGGAACATTGAGGATGTGTATTGACTTTAGATATTTGAATAAATCCACTATGAAGAACAAATACCCTCTACCCAGAATTGATGACCTCTTTGACCAATGAGAAAAAATATTTTCAAAGATAGACTTGAGATCAGGATATCACCGGGTGAGAATTAAGGAAGAAGAAATCAATAATACATATTTTATAACCAGGCATGGGCATGCACATTTACATTTTCATTACAATTGGGGTTCGGCCTAGGGGTATTACTTTCCCATCCCCCTTATTTATGCACTGTCCTCAATGCATTATATACTTAGGTACAATCAAAATTATGCAAAAATATGCGGGTACTCCTCCTGCATGGCATCATCATGTTCCCAGGTTGCATCCTCATGACCACAACAAGTCCACTGGACCTTTACCAGTCCTATTGCGTGATTTTTTATCATCTTTACTTTTTCATCCAATATGCACACTGGCTAAACTCGAAAGTCACCTTCTTGCTCCACCTAAATCACATTCCAATCAATGACATGATTAGTATTAGGTATATAGTTTTTGACTAGAGATACATGGAATACATTATGAATACACATCGATGCATGTAGAGAAAGAATGTATGAAACAAGGCCAATCCTCTTTAGGATTTCAAATGGACCACGGTAACGTGCTACCTGCTTTGAACAATTTCCCAACTTCAAGGAACTTCTCTTGGCCCTTACTTTCAAGAACACATGGTCTCCCACTTTAAACTCTTTATGAGTTATTCCCTTATCATCATAGCCTTTTTGTCTATCTTGGGCAACTTTTGAAATCTTTTTTACTTTCACCACTTGTTCTTCCGTTTCCCTAAGTAAATATGGCCCAACCATTGCTCTATCTACTGGGTTGTCCTAGCTCACTAGTGTGTTGCATTTTCTACCATAAAGTGCCTCAAATGGGATCATGTTTAGAGATTCTTGATACCCATTGTTATAAGAAAACTCAACCAAATGTAAATATGTTTTCCATTGTGTCGATTTTTCCATCACATACATTCTTAGCATATCTTATATCACTTGATTTACCCTTTATTTTTTTCCATCTGACTCTGGATGGTAGGTTGTGCTAAAATTCATACTTATCCCAAATCATTAAATAATACCTTCCAAAATTTTGATGTAAATTTTGGATCCTTGTCAGATATAATTGTCTTGGGTATACCATAAAGCTTGGCAATTTCCCTCACATAAATATTAGCAATGTTTGTTGCCTTGAGAGTGAGCATTACCAGAATAAAGTGAGCAGATTTAGTATTCTTATCCACCACTACCATGATGGAATCATGTTTCTTACTTGTTCTACATGTCTTGGTGATCAAATCCATAGCTACAACTTCCCATTCCCACTCAAGGATGAGAAATGGCTATAGAAAACCAGTTGGGTGTATGTGCTTGTTATACCACAATTTACCATATCAATTTCACTTGTGATATGGCTAAGTCCTTATCCCTCGATTGCAAATTTAAATCCCAACTTCCCTCATCAAAATTACTTAAAAAAAACACTTTTGTGTCCATCCATAAGTCACCCTTATGCAAACCGCAGATGTCTGCACCTTGCTAGTTTGCAACTCATGGATTCCCTTAAAAAATGTGAAAATCAAAATAATTCCATTTTTTCGAGCAAGATTTTTGTTTGGGATCGTTCCTAACCTCCCCCAAGACCATACACAATGGAATTCAACCACCTCAACCTCTTGAGTATGGTATAAATGCACCTTTGTGGGTATGGATGAGGAGGACAACCAAGGTCCAAAGTTATGTTGAAGAATTTGCAAGCTTTCCTATCTACCTTATCCTATGAGTATCATCCCCATGATTCTCAAATTTTCATTCCAGTACTCCTTTCTCTCTCCTATGTGACTATAGGGTGTGTTCCTATCCCTATTGATTCTTCCAAGGAAGGGAAATCCTGTTGAGTTGATGCTTGAAGGACCTTTGGAGGAAGATGGGAAATTTTCTTCGATGCAATGTTGACGGTTGGATTCAGGTTGTAAACACTCATTTCTACCATTTCTAATTAAAGAGTTCTCTTTCCCTCCATACTTGTGTGATATTTTTCAATTTACATATGTATGTCAATTTGTTTCACATATTTGAATTCATCTATATATTACATGTATAATTTGATATTATAACTACCTTGTCGCAACATTTTCTTGATCTCTTTTTGCATATTAGTTCGGGAAGATATTAGGAGTAGATCAAGGGTTGAGGGCAAGGAATGAAATCAACCGATAGGATACAAGGTGTGGCATTATTTCTCCTCTATCATTAGGTAGTTATTTCATTGTAAGTTTTATATGCGAGGGTAGGTTTTGTCTTTTATATATGGTCAAGATATGTTGTGACATGACCCAAAGTCTCAGGGGGGAAATCCCATAACAATGCCCAACCTTTACTTTCTGAAATTACAAACACCTGGCAACAAAATCAACCACTTCCTTCTTCATACCTGGCCAATAATATTGGCTCTTGACAGTTGCAATATTTTTCTTGTAACATGGATGTCCAACATAGGGTGCATTATGTGTTTCTTTTAATATATTTTTAAACTCTCGTTAATCTAATACATAAACTCTACCCCTGTACGTGAGGATTTCATCCTCTTTTAACTCAAAACCTTCAATTTTCTGCTACAAAATACCTTGTTGTATTTTTGTCTTTATTTCCACATAGTGCTAATCTAATTTTGCATCCTCTAACATTTATTCTTTCAAATATGATTTGTACATGTTAATGGTTGTAGCATGCATCTCATGCACTCTCCTGTTGAGTGCTTTAGCCACCTTGTTCTATTTACCCTTGATATGATTTATATCAAAGTCATACTCATTGAAGAATTCTAACCACCTTCGTTGCCTAACATTTAGAGTTGGTTGTCCAAAAAAATATTTCAGACCACTGTGGTCTATCCTCAACTCAAATCTTCTTCCCATGAGGTAATTCCTCCACATATTCAAGGCATTCACTATGGTTACCAATTCAAAATCATGAGTAGCATGGTTCCTTTCATGCGCTTTTAATTTCCTTGATTCGTAGCACATCACATGCCCATTCTGACTAAGGACTCCATCGATCCCTTCCTTGCATGCATCAGTGCACACAATGAAGTCTTCATTAGGATAAAAAATCCTCAAAATTGGTGCACTTGTCAACAAACTCTTCAAGTGTTGAAAACTCCTTTTACAAGCAGAATTCCACTCAAATCTCACACCTTTGTTTTGCAAGGATATGATTGGGTGTTCAATCTTTGAAAATCCTTCAATACACCTTTTGTAGTACCCTACAAGTCCCATGAAATATCTCATATCTACGACATCCTTGGTGTTGGCCATCCTTCAATGGATTTTATCTTCTCTGGGTCCACTGCTATCATTTCCTGTGAAATGATATGACCCAAGTAATGAATTTGCCTTTGGTAGAATAAGAACTTTCTCAACTTTGCATAAAATTGATGTTCTCTCAATACTTCCAACACCATCCTCAAGTGTTTATCATGTTTTTCTTTAGACTTTGAGTAAATAAGTATGTCATTCAAAAATACAATGACAAACCTATCTAAGTATTTTTCTAAAAATACCATTCATTAAACACATAAAGACAACTGGTGCATTTGACAACCCAAATGACACCATTGTGAACTCATAATGGCCATACCTAGTCCTGAAGGTTTTTTTGATGATGTCTTCATGTTTAATTCTTATCTGATGATAGACTAATCTAAGGTCAATCTTAGAGAATATGTTTTCATCTTTCCGTTGGTCAAAGAGATCATCTATCCTTTGCAAAGGATTTTTATTCTTCATTGTTACCTTCTTCGGTTGCCTAAAGTCAATGCTAAGTCTCAATGTTCCATCCTTTTTCTTCACAAATAATACAGGGGCACCTCAAGGTGACACACTTAGGCGTATACCCCTTCCTCAGAATCTATTCAAGTTGCATTTGCAATTCTTTCAGTTCTAGTGTACTCATCCTATAAGGAGTCTTGGATACTAGGGATGCTCTAGGAATTATATTTATAGAGAAATTGATATCTCTTTTGTGTGGCAACCCCGATATTTCTCTAAATACATATTTAAACTCCCTTATAATTGTATAGTATTCAATATTTTCAATTTATCCTTAGGTTCCTCCTCCACATGTGACACAAATACTTGACATGCTTTCCTGAATATTTTCTTCAGTTGCAAGGCTGAAACTTCTCTAATAGTTACAGCCCTTGGAATACCCTGAATTATCCTCAAGTTCCCTTCTTCATCCAAGAAAGTAAAATCCTTATTATAACAGTCTAGGATAGCATAATGCATGTCCAACCAATCCATACCAATTAGGCAATCATATGAGCCCAAAGGTATAATATTCAAATCTTCTTTCGTGCTCAGTCCATTCATGTCCATTGGACATGCCTTAACCATCTCATTATTTTCTTTTTAGCTCTTGTAGCTAGTTGTACCAACCAAGGTTTCCCAAGCTTTCTTTCTGGTAATTGAAATATTTCCACCATATTAGGATCTAGATAACTATGACTATCTCTTAAATCAATTAAAATAGCAATGGGTTGGTTGTTGATCTTACCTTCCACTTCAATCATATGTGACTGAAACTCAGCTTGATTCTTATCCAGGGCTGCGTAGATCCTAGGTACATTTATGCCTATGTACTCCACTGTATCATCTTTCTATGAATTGTGAACAATCCTCACTTTTTAACCTCTGTGAGGAAAATCTCTGTAAATATGATCTCCCTCACAACCCCAACACTTCATTGGTTGTTGCATTGGTATTTTCCCCACTGCCTTTATCATTTTGGGCTCCTTGGGAGTTGGATTTCCTTGAAAATTATTTTATGAAGAATGGTGGCTTGGTCCCCTTCTTCCTCTACTCCATATTTCCTTCCTTCTTGTTCTCCCAAGCCTTTTTTTAAGTGAGTATTCCTCTATGTTGATCATAGAGACACTTGGATCTCCTTATAGTTTCCTCCAATGTCTTGGGATTATCATACTGTATTTTTTCACTGATAAATGATGGAAGCCCACTCAAGTACCTTTGAATCTTAACATGTTCATCCTTGATGAAAGAAACATACTTCAACAGCTCTAAGGATCTCCTTTCATACTCATCTATGGTCATACTTCCAAGCTTGAGTTCAAAGAACTCCTTCATTTTACTATCATAGTAACGTTTGGTTAAGTATTTATTTTGAAAATACCTCTTGAACTCCCTCCAAGTAACCTTTCTCTCATCAATGTGTTGTACTTGCACAAACTGATCCCACCACATTGATGCATTTCCCTTGAGTTGATAGATGAAAATTCTCCCTTCTTCCCATGAAGAGTAATTATGTAACCAAAATTACTTCCTCATGCCCAACAACTAGGTCTATACATACTCATCCTTCTTGTTCTCACCATCAAAAGTAGGAGGCTTAATCTTATTCATTTATCCTTGTAGCTCATCCACACTAGACCTCCTCTTATGATTCTTGACAGGAGATGGGATTGAACTACTGTGTGCTCTCCTATTTGAATGTCAACATTCACTGTGCACCGTCTCTCACCCAATACTCAATGCACATCTCTAATTCTGCTCCATGTAGTGCTAATATTCCACGCACACAGACTATGCACCAACACTATGCACACACCAATAATTATGCTTTGTGTGGAGCTTATATTCGACATGTGCTCGACATCGACTATCCCTTAGCATGCATGACATTTCTAGCTTCGCACTAGAACCCATATGATTATTGTTGAAGTTACTTAACATATAGAATCTATAACAATAGAAATAACTCATGATACAACTACACACACAACCATTCATATGTCACACACGCGATTTGTCCCATTTTCATGCTCTGACAGATTTCCCGGTGCCTGCGATGATCCAAGCCTTGCCTCATAATCCCACGATTGTCACCAAGAAATTATCTAATAGGAAACAATGAATAACTACCATGCTCTACATTTGAAACAGTTATGAAGAACTACCAATACATGCACATCCCAACATAATTATTTAACAATTCCATAAACATAAATAACATAAGCATTCACATGTTAAACAATATATAAACACATATAACTGTCATGGCCCATGTCTTGCATATGAAACAAACATGCAGTTCTACAACAAATATAATCCATGCACAAATATATATACAATTGTAACATATAATATATTTAACATGTATATGCACATTACTCATAAAATAATACACATTTTGTTGTAATCCACCAACTACGCGCAGGCATCATACATTCCTCCCAACCATAGAATCTATCTCTTAGAAACTCTCAGCAAGAGGTCATCCCTGAGTTGGGGCTTAAACTCCACCAAAGAAAAGGATGTATAAGCCAATCTAAGGTCTATCAATAATCAAAACACTCAGACAAAGGTTCCAACCCCAACAAACAGATTGCAGTCCCTCATTCCCCACATGTCTGTCCCACCCTAGGAAGTGTGCCCCTTCTCTGCTCAATAGTCCTTCGACTGCCCCACTTCCCTTCCAGGGATTCAACAACAGGTTGGATAGAAAGTCTCAGAGACCTATAGCTACGACTGGGGACCTTGGGAAATAAATTCCCAACAGTTCTCTCACCCAGAGATAATTCTTATGGTCATGACAACCTACTTCTTCAATAACAAATGGGCCTTAAAACCTTCCTCTTCAATAGCGCATGGTCCTAACTACCTGACTCTTGAATAGAAAACGGACATTCCCCAAGTACATGGTTATGTGATGGCAACAAGTTACAACAAAATACATATTCTTAGCACTGCATGGTGAAGGAAATGAGTGAATCCCCCCGAAATACACTAACGCCCAACAATATATTTGCATGACTAAAACTAGACACTTGTCACCTTAATAACTATCTCCGCTCCACTTGGTGATCCATTCCCATTACTTAGGAGATTTGGATAAATACATATCCCATAATTATACTTTTGGAAATATTATTAAAATATTCTCTTTAAGCTTCCAAGCTTTTTCCCATTTTAGTGGAGTTTTAACCCCCCATCTCTTTTTGTCTCATTAGTCTGCGTGCAATGATATGTTTTATTAATATTTGAGTACAATTACTTTTCACAAAAATAGGTGCACTAGTATTTGTCGCAATCCAATCTCTCAGGCCTAATAACCACACCGACACTCTGGCCTTAATATACATATATACAAAGGCTCTCCAGCCCGAAAAATATATCGGCTACAGATACGGTTTGGTGCACACTTTGAAGTGGTCTACAAACACTTACTCAGGTGCATGCAAAGATATGAAATAGGTGCACACTCTTCCCTTGGTTCGTGCACATGGAAATCCTCATGCACTATAACACACCCAACCCCTAAATAGCCTTTCTAGGGGTGGGGCATCATATTTTCACTTTCTCTGGTTCATTTTTTGTCCCTTACTTAAGACAAACCCTCTTAAATAGCTTCCCCAAAGATTACATCTCTCATTGAGTGATTAAACCATATAGTGGGGTCCTCCTCATGACCTCAGGATGAAAAATGAGAGCTAAGAGCTTGTGTTAGAAAGGTTTTGGCACTTTGGAAATTCCCAGACTTCGGGAGTTTCCAAAAGTGTTGACAAATTCCTATATCGTCGAACAGTGGAGGAAATCAATGGTCCACGTCCTCCTCCGATATCCTACGATTAAGGAGGGGGCTTTAGTGATCTACGTGCATCATACCTTTTTCCAAATACCCGAAGTTTTGAAATGTTACCACGTGCACCTAGCCCTTCGACGTTCAGTCATTGGCAAGCAACGGACTTCGTCTTACATTTTCAGAGTTTCGACGATTCTCATCAAGCATTCCTTATTCCACACTATGTCCAAACTCTCAAACTTCTGATATCTCATCACGTGGCCTTGGCCCTTCGGTGATTTGTGTGGAAGTTCCTATATTGTACCACTCACTAAACATTCTGAACTCTGAAGTTGTCTAAACATTTAGGGTCATGATTATGTCACCATCCACGTTGGCCAAGAAGGCATGAACCAGTAGCTGACACACGAAGAATGGGTCCACATCACTCAGGATGACATCAATGACCCACGTCATCATACACTGATAATTGATCAGTCCTTTCATCTGATGGTTATCAAGATCCCACACAGATCCATAAATCTATGGTTCTCATTACTTCATGGCTGCGACTCTAGAGATTACCAAATCCTTTCGACACAATTCCCCCGAAGAGATAAGTCTCCGGACTAGGGTATCTTGCCCCACGTGTCCTTTTCGATCAATGATCTAGATCCACTTCGACATTCGTGACTTTGGCGAGTTCAAACTCGTAAACTCTCCTTCAGTTTCCTCCAGAGTACAAAATCTTTGGACTATGGGATCGCTTCCCACATAGCCCCTCATCCAACGGTCCTAGTTCAACTTTCATCACTTGACAACGAACGAGTAGGGGCCACGTGTCGCTCCACGATGCATTCCTGGTTAATTGGGTAGCCAAAGGTGGGTCCCTTAGATCAATGGCTCGAAAGAATCCAAAAGGATATGAGGGTTGACGATCCATGTTACTTCAACAATTCGAAATTCTAGGAGTTTGGTGTGTGTGTTTCTCCTGGCCTTCCCTCTGGACCCCACTGGATCTATCGCCATGTGTACCTAGCATCCACTACCAATATTTACTCCATCTAATAGAGATTCTGGGGAAACTTTCATATATCTTAATTAGTTGAATACCTAGACTCCTGGGTAACCGTGGATCTATGGACATGTGTCCCACCAACTTCAATGGTCTGTATTAACTCCGAGACTCTGGTGTTCAGGAGTTTCGGCACTAGACCGCTCGCATTCTCCCGAAGTAAGAGATCATCGAAGCGCTTAATGCTCCCCTCCTTGATCTAAAAATATGACGAAGACTTGATGAACTTGATTAAATTAAATCGCAAGTTAAATGTTATGTGTTTTAATGCAACCGGATCAATTTGCAACACATAATTAAAGATGACTTATGTAGAAATAAGCATAGACAGCATCAGAAATGATTGAACATAAGACATAAACACAGCAACTTGATAAAGGAGTTCACCCCACTCCGGGCTACATATCCTGGTCCAATCTCCAAATGGATCTTTTATATTAAATTGCTCAAAGTGATTAAAAATAAGTCTTACAGTGCTCAAATCAACAAAATGACTGCTCCAATGGCTCCGCAGCGTGCCAAAACCCCTGTCTAGGCTCTGACGGCACCTGAAACGGTCGAAAAATGAAGAAGATAGCCTCCTCTGAAGTCTCCCTCCTTCTTTGCTGCCTCTGGTTCTACAATCTGGACATGAACCTGGAACACACACCCAACGCGCATATAAACTCAGCACTGGGCGGTTCCCGACAACGGTCCAAACTGTCGAACGGTTTGGGCGCCCCTGGCCCCCAACCGCATAGCATAGAGTCACATGGTCATACGACCAAAGGCGCGGCGTGAAAGTGGTTGGCAAACCGTGCAACGGGCGTAACCRTGTGTTAATACAACATATAACACATAACAAAACCCCGTRMATATATATTATGGGTCGCGGGTTCAAAACCGCGCGCCCACATAATATATACCAACGTTTTTCCCGCGCGAAATATATATATGTTACATGGTATGTTTTATATGGTTTGCATATTATATTATGGGTCGGGGCTAAGCCCCGACCCCCCCCCTTTCTATATAATACAACACGCAAATATAAAAATATATCCACCCGCTTATATAACAAGGAACAAGCTCGGGCATGTTGGCTAGCGCGTATATGTTAAGTCTTTACCATGGGGGGAGGTCCCGGGGTCGAACCCCGCGGACTCCCAATATCTTTTACAAAACCAATTTAAACAAAAATGAAGTGACACGTGTCAGCTTACGATTGGCCAACGAATAATCAACCAATGTGTGCCACGTCACCTCCTTCCATGTCAGCATCATGGTACGGCCCTCCACGTGGCCGTACGGACTGTACGGACAGGTACAGTCAGCACCAATTTTGACCTGTTTGACTTGACGGTAAAACTGCGATATCTCCTCCATACGGACTCCATTCGCGAAAATAAATATACCGCCGGAATCAGGAAAACGAGACGGACACAATGGTACTGGTTTCGTCTCAATCCGAACACTTTGAAATTTGAGCAAATTTTGATCCCCTGATCACTCCTACATTCAATATAATGGATGGTAGAGGCCTACAGTGGATCCCCAGATCGACGACCCTCGTCGATTCATGACTTCAGCCTTTGACTACTTTCAAGGATTGTGGAATCACAAGTCCTGAAGTCCTGAAGTTGAAATGGCTAGCTCCTTTCGTGCTGGCTCATGGTTCCTAGGCCCTGGTCACATGGATACTTTGGAAATTCTAGGGGATAAGAGCTAATCCCTTAGCAACAAAGGGTTTAAGTACATGGGCACGAGCCCTTGGTCAGATGGGTAAATAATCTAAAGGAAAAACACCCTTCTCCCACTAGAGCTTAAACTTTGACATTCCCGCTAAGGTAAACCTCAAGGGATTGGAAGGACTTAGACATTTCAGTCGATCCCACCCTGACCCTCTTGCGTATTCCCATTCAACAAAACTGAGATAAATGGAAAGACCATATAGATATAACAAAGTACATAAATCACATAGCTTTTCTAATAATTGTTCAAATACTGAAAGACTGAATCATAAACATATACATTTCATCCTCACATTCAATATAATACACATAGTATGAAAATACTTATCAAAACTCGAAAATGTGAAGAAATTGTTGAAAGGGGTGCATGTTTCCTCCCAACAATAGGCACATCCACTCCTACTCAATATAACATTGGCCACCCCTGAGATAGACCATGATGCTTTTAGAGAGATTATTTCTCTTTGCTCCATAATAGTCAAGGATGAAGGTTACTCTCCTTCTTCCACAAAAACTTGGCAACTGGTTTTCTCTGCTCCAAGAAAGGAGGTCTGCATGAGTACTTCCTTAGTCACTCATCAGCCCTGTTTATCAGCTTGTAGCCAAACCATGCCCATAGCTTCTTACAGCTAGATCGAGCTTACTGCTCGTATTTTTCTTTCAACTTCCGAGTCCAAGTATATTTTCCTTTGCTTCTCGGAAGAGTCTTTTTTCCACTCTCCTATCTCACAGATCTGTCTCTTTCCCGAATTACCTCATTTAGTGCCTTTCTCAGCAAGGTTGCGTGGGTCTGAATCCCCATTCGTGGTCAGGCCTAGAATCCTTACAGATGGGTACCTTGCCCCATCTCCTCATTAATTCTTGAGGATGGCCTTCCAGCTACCAACCTGACTGGTAATTCATTTCTGGGACAGAGGACTATGGAGCAATTACACCTAGTAGGTATTGGTTTGGTGAGGGTCATCTCAACCACACTTGGTTTTTTTGAGATTCAACAATAATATCCTAGTGAAAATTATGCACTTGCACTAGGATGGAGCCTCATGCTATTTTTAGGTGAAATTCTATTTTTAGATGATGAGCAGATTCTATTTATAGATGGTGAGCGAATTCTATTTATAGATGTATGTCGACTATTATTATCCCTTAATAATATTTGGACAATAAATATTAGTCTATTCTCAATGAGCACTTGGAAAAAGTTAACTGAAGTGGCAAATCAGTTAGCTATAAGAAATTCGAGTTCAAAGGTTGACTAGTGGGACATGCAAGTCGAATTAGTTGTAAATGAGTGATTCGAAGTTGTAACAGAGTTGGATTTGTATTTATGTGAGTTGTGAATTAGTTTAACTCGGTTAAGTTAGTTAATCTTGGTTATACTAGTTGTAACTGAACTTACACTAGTGAGAGATCAGTGAATTAATTATTAATGAATTCACAATCAGTGATCTCACATGCAACTGAAGATTTACCACTGTCAACTACATGCATGTCAGATCCAGTGGAGACCCAGTTGAGATAACAAGTGAAAGGGACAATTTGACTATCAATTGTGACATTAGTGAGTGCACTCATGCAACCACACACACACTGGATGTGCCCATGAGGAATGTGCAACCTAGGTAAGAGGAATTCATTCATTGCAGGGATTTCCATTAGTAGGGATTGCGCAGAGGAGGCAGGTTGTCTGGAAGTAGTAAATTGGCACATGAATTTGTCAATTTTTGTATGACAGTGTGAGACGATTGTATATTGTACTGATATCTCTTGGATTAGATTTTTGTATGAGATTGTTTCATGATCCATGATATATACATAATATATGATAGTGGGGTTTTTATCCTTATGCTTTCCTAGTAAAACATCTGTGTTATGTGTGATTGATCTTTCTTCTTGATATTGCAATTGGTGATCGTGTTTTAAATTCCGCAAGAATATTTGTAGAAGTAATTATGTATTTAGCAGTGGCATATAATTGTTAGATTAGGAGAATCCAGGAAATACATAATTTGTATTAAACTTTCTACATGGTATTAGAGATCAGAATATTGCAGAAGTTGAGTTTGTGATTGGATAGAATTTGAATTTGTGGAAAGACTTTCTCGATGCTACAGGTTATTCAAGATCTAAATGGATTTAAATGGATTGAGGTTAGAGTATGCACTCGAGGGAAGCTTGAACTACATTTTTTGGAAGGACAGGATGGAGGCAGTACTCGAAGACAATGGCTTGAAGGAATTCATTGACTAAGATGTTCCTAAGCCAGATGTTGTAGACGCTGCAAATCTTGATGCATGGAAAAAGAAAGTGGCAAAGGCGAGGAGGATCCTATTGGAGGGAGTACGAGACCAAATTGTCTCAAGTCTCCATGGGAAAGTCACACCATATGCAATGTGGAATACTTTGACGAATCTATACCAAAACAACAATGACCATAGGAAATTGGTGCGCAAAGATAAACTCAGGAAGATCAATATGGAGAAGGGCGAATCCATTCAAAAATATCTCACAAAGTTTGTCCAATGTCGGGAGGAGCTATGGAGTGTGGGAATAATAGTCATTGATGATGATTTGGTGATCTTAGCTCTCTTAGCACTTCCCAAAAATTGGCATAGTTATCAAGACTCTATCAATGGAAGGGAAAAATTGCCAGATTGGGAACGACTATGGTCGGATATAGTGTAGGAGGAGTTCAGGCGGAACACCAGAGATGTCTCTTCATCAAATCATGATAATGAAGAGGATTGTGCTTTGGCTGCCAAGGCAAGAAAAGGGAAGGGGAAGAAATTCCATACAAAATATGAGTCTAAAGGAAAGAAGTTGGATTTGTTCAAAGTGAAGTGTTTTCACTGTCATGAACATGGGCATCTCGCTACTAACTGTCCGTAGAAGAAGAAGAACAAGAAGGTTGCTAATGCTGCAACTGGTGAGGCCCTTGCATCATAATTTGAACTTGACTTCTCCTTGATCGCATGCATGGCGTCAAGTGCATTGGGGTCGGTGTGGTATTTGGATAGTGGCGCTTCCTTCCACATGACGGGAGATAAGGAGCTTTTTAATGAATTGGAGGAGAAAGATCTCAAAATGCATATTGCGATGGGCGACGATGGAAAATACAGTGCGACTGGAATTGGTACCATTACCTTTCATAGGGAGTCAGGTAAAACATTTCAATTGAAAGATGTTATGCATGTTCTAGGTCTAAAAAAAAACTTGGTCTCAGTCGCAATGTTGGATGACAGAGGCTATGTCGTTGTTTTCAGCAATGGAAAATATTTCCTGCGACATAAAACAATAGTTCAAGTCAAGAAGATAGGGATTCGAGTTAATAATCTCTACAAGCTAGAGGTAGATGGTTGTGCTGCCATGATGGGAAAGGTAGAAAAAGTTGTGAGCCGGGATGAGGGCGAATAATGGCACAAACGATTGGGCCATCTTCATCATGGAGCCTTGAAAATCATGCAGCAAATATCTACTGGACTTCCAATGGGAACAATTGGTTAGTTAGATCAGTGCAAGGGTTGCACCATGGGGAAGTATGTAAAGTCCACCTTTCATGAAAAGGAGAACTGTGCTTCGGTGATCCTGGAGAGAATTCGCATAGACGTGTGTGGACCATTCTCGGTTTCTTCAACAACAAAACATAAGTATTATGTTATTTTTGTTGATGACTTTTCTCGTAAATGCTGGATCTTCTTCATGCAGAAGAAGGATCAAACATTCTCAAAGTTCTGTGAGTTTAAAGCATTGGTGGAGAAAGAGTCGAGGAAGCAAGTGAAGGCTCTGAGGAGCGATAATGGTGGAGAATACATCTCTAAAACATTCAATGACTTCTGAAGAAAATAAGGAATTCGAAGAGAAATCATAGCACCTCATAACCCACAACAAAATGGGTCCGTGAAGAGGAAGAACAGAACGATTGTGGGTGTAGCATGAGCAATGTTGCATGATCAGGGCCTACCAATTCATTTTTGGGCGGAAGCATGAAACACTGTGGTTTATGTGAAAAATTGTTGTCCTCATAGAGTACTTGGCATGAGTACACCTAAATACGTTGTCACTGGTAAGAAACCTGATGTTTCTCATTTTAATATTTTTGGCTCATCTGTTTATGTGCATGTGACCAAGAATGCCAGGAAGAAGCTAGAGCCAACTGTTGAAGTTAGGATAATTGTGGGGTACATATAAACACCCCATAATTATTGTGTGTATTTTCCTAACAGTAAGATGATTGTTATGCTACGAGATATAAAATTCGATGAGGGGGAATCCACATGGTTGTCGCTTGAGAGGGAGATAGACTTGCATGTGGAGGAGGAACTGTTGGTTCCCAAAGATGAGTCTCAAGATGTGGATCATCCACATTAGGAGGTTCATGGAGTGGAGGAATCCACTCATGCAGATCCATCCATCAGAAATGGTAGAAATCACACCATAGAAGTTGATATATTGAGACTAGATGCTACACAGAATGTAGGAGCCCCTACTTCACAGTGCAAACAGAGACAGTCTCCTAATCGATTTACTGGATACATGGATCTCATGAGAAAATGTATTTTGATTGAACCATCTTCCTTTCAGGAAGAAGTGCAGGATCTCACTTGGGTTGATGCAATGATGGAGGAGTATGACTCCATTGTCAAAAAAAGTGCATGGGAAATTGTCCCAAGACCGGTTGAAAAATCAGTGGTAGGTTCGAGATGGATCTACAAGGGTAAGATTTTAATCATTGTTCTTTATGTTGATGATTTAATATTGAATGGTGATGAGTAGCTGATACACTCATGCAAGGAGGACCTTGCAAAGGAGTTCGATATGAAGGATATGGGCCTTCTTCATTATTTCCTTGGATTGGAAATATGGCAGTGAGATGGTGAACTTTTTGTGTCTCAAGGAAAGTATGCAAGGGAGATACTGGGTAAGTTTCACATGGAGGAATGCAAACCCATGGATACTCCTCTTCCAGGAATCTAGAAGAAAGAGGATGCTACTTCTGGAGAGGTAGTGGATGCTATTGTCTATCGATAGTTAGTGGGTTCGCTAATGTATCTAGTAAACACGAGACCATACATTTGCTATGCGGTTAACCAGCTGATTCAAGCGATGGCTAAGACTACCAAGCTATGAAGGTGGGAAAGCATGTCCTGAGATACCTGAGGGGAACATCTGAGTATGGCTTATGGTACAGACAGATGGATGAGGTGAAGTTGCATGGCTTCACAGATGCAGATTGGGCGGGCAGCCCAACAGACAAAAAGATCACATCAGAGGGGATCTTTAGTATCATATCTACAGATGTTTCTTGGTACAACAGGAAACAGAGATCCATGGCACTCAGTTCAATGGAAGAGGAATACATGGCAGCGAGTCAAGATGCATGTGAGGCTATCTGGATGAGAAAGATCTTGGTTGGTTTGTTTGGTTTTCATTTAGATCTGATAGTGATTCATTGTGATAATCAGAGTTGCATTAAAATCTCGATTAATCTTGTGTTTCATGATAGATATAAGAATATAGATATCCGGTATCATCATATCATATATTGTGTGCAACGAAAGATCTTGTTTCTTCAGTACATTCCTATGGAAGATCAGGATGCAGACATTCTGACAAAAGCGCTCACTAGGAGAAAATTTGAATACCATAGAGACAGGATCAGGGTGAAGGATAATCCCTTTCTTGTTGAGAGGGAGTGTTGAGATTCAACAAGAAGATCCTAGTGAAAATTATGCACCTACACTAGGATGGAGCCTCATGATATTTTTAGGTG
>ML791302.1:352537-365945 GCA_009831015.1 Picea engelmannii
CCTTAATAATAGTTGGACAATAAATATTAGTCTATTCTCAATGAGCACTTGGAAATAGTTAACTGAAGTGGAAAATCAGTTAGCTATAGGAAATTCGAGTTCAAAGGTTGACTGGTGGGACATGCAAGTCGAATTAGTTGTAATTGAGTGATTCAAAGTTGTAACAGAGTTGGATATGTAGTTATGTGAGTTGTGTAGTTTAACTCAGTTAAGTGAGTTAAGCTCAGTTGTACTAATTGTAACTGAACTTACACTAGTGAGAGATCAGTGAATTAATTATTAATTAATTCACAATTAGTGATCTCACATGCAACTGAAGGTTTACCGATGTTAACTACATGCATGTCAGATCCAGTGGAGACCCAGTTGAGATAACAGGTGAAAGGGACAGTTTGACTATCGGTTGTGACATTAATGATTGCACTCATGAAACCACACACATAGTGGATGTGCCCATGAGGAATGCACAGCCTAGGCAAGAGGAATTAATTCATTGGAGGGATTTCCATTAGTAGGGATTGCGTAGAGGAGGCAGGTTGTCTGGAAGCAGTAAATTGGCACATGAATTTTTCAATTTTTATATGACAGTGTGAGACGATTGTATATTGTACTGAGATATCTTGGATTAGATTTTTGTATGAGATTGTTTCATGATCCATAATATATACATAATGCATGATAGTGGGATTTTTAGCTTTATGCTTTCCTGGTAAAACATTTGTGTTATGTGTGATTGATCTTTCTTCTTGATATTGCAATTGGCGATCGTGTTTTAAATTCTGCAAGAATATTTTTAGAAGCGATTCTATATTTAAAAGTGGCATATAATTTTTAGATAAGGAGAATCCAGGCAATACATAATTTGTATTAAAATTTCTACAGGTTTCCCTTCACCATCTCTCTCATAGCATTCATGGTCTATCTTGGCAAACTTCCCCCCCCCCCTTTCAGTGGTTGTGCAACACATATTCAAATTTTACTAATAACATAAATTCATGCATTGCCCCTTTTATACAAGGGTTCATCAAATCAATCATTCATACATATTTAGTCTTCCATCGTCTCTTGGCCAATTATGGTTATATTTACAAACTGGGGGAAACAGGGGTATTACAATCCCATCCCCCTTAAAGGAACATATTCCTCGATGTTCTATCTATCGATGTGCTATGTATGTACATAAGTAAACAAAAATGGATATGCCTTTCTCATGGCATCCTCCATTTCCCATGTAGCCTCATATGGGCCAAAGTGTTTCCACTTCACCTTGACCTATGCAATGGTTATGTTCCTGAGTGGGGCTTCCTTCCTGTCTATTATGCAATGGGGTTCTAGATGGAATTCTCCCTCGGGTTCTACCTGAATCACAGACCACTCAATAATATGATTAAAATTATGTACATACTTCTTTAATAAAGAAACATGGAAAACATTATGTGCCTTCACTGTGGGAGGAACTGCTAGCCGAAAGGCTACTGATCCCACTCTATCCAAAACCTCAAAGGGCCCACAATACCGAGGTACCAACTTGGCACAAGATCCCATCCTCAAGCAGCTTCTCTTGGGTCTAACTCGGAGATACACATGGTCCCCTACTTTGAACTCTCTCGGAGTCCTTTTCAGGTCTGCATAGCTCTTTTGTCTATCTTGGGTTGTCTTCAGATTTTTCCTAATCTGAATCACTTGTTGTTCTATTTCCTTTATCATATCTGTCCCGATTGTAACTTTTTCTACTGGGTTGTACCAGCTGATTGCAATGTTGCATTTCCTTCCATAGAGGGCTTCAAAAGTACTCATTTTTAATGACTTTTGATAGCCATTGTTGTAAGAAAATTCTACTAGTGGCAGATAGTCCTCCCATTTCTTGGGTTGATGCAGTACATGCATCCTCAACATATATTCTAATACTTGGTTTACCCTCTCTATATTCCCATCAATTTGAGGGTGATAGGCTGTACTTAAGAGTAATTTTGTTTCAAAACCAACAAGCAAACATTTCCAAAAGTTTGAAGTAAACTTTGTTTCTTTGTCAAATATAATTTCCTTAGGCATGCCATGGAGTCTGAATATATCTTTCATAAATATGTTGGAAGTATATATTTCCTTGCAAGTTGACTTGACATGTATGAAGTGAGAAAATTTTCTCAGTTTTTCCACAACTACCATGATGGCATCGTTCTGTTTGGTTGATCTTGGTAATCCAGTGATGAAATCCATGGAGATGGTTTCCCATTTCCATTCGGGAATTAATAGGGGTTGCAACAACCTTGTTGGGTGTTAGTGCTCTTTCTTGACTTGCTGACATTCCAGGCATTTGGCTAAGTAATCAACTATGTCCTTTTTCAATCCAGGCCAATAGAATAGCTTCCTAGTGGCTGTGATCATTTTCTGATAACTAGGATGACTAGTATATGGTCTTTTGTGTAGTTCATCCATTATGAACCTCTTCAAGTCATCACAATTTGGAACATACAATCTTCCCTTATAAGTTAGTAGGTCATAATCAAGCATCTAATAACCTTCATACTTCATCCTTGTGGGATCTTGCTTTAGGTATGATGTCACGGTCTTGAAAAATGTATCTGTTTCTTGTGAAATTTTGACCCTCTCTTTGATGTCTGATTCACTAGTGCTTATAGTTGCCAAGTGAAATACTTTCTTACTTCTACTAAGGGAATCAACCACCCTATTCTCCTTTCCTTTGATGTGCTTGATTTCAAAATCAAACTCACTAAGGATATCCATCCACCTAGCTTGTCTCACATTTAGTTTTGGTTGGTCAAACAAATACCTCAATCCACTATAGTCTGTCATAAGTAAAAATCTTCTACCTAAGAGGTAATGCCTCCACATTTTTATAGCATGCACTATGGTGGCCAATTCCATATCATGGGTCACATAATCGACTTCATGCTCATTCAATTTTCTGGACTCGTAGAAAATCACATGTCTTTCTTGCATAAAGACTCCTATGAGCCCTTCCTTGTAGGCATATGTACACACAAGGAAGTCCTTGTTTGGGTCTGTAATCTTCAACACAGGCGCATTTGTTATAAGTTATTTCAACTCTTGAAATATTTCTTCACATTCTAATGTCCAAATGAATTTAACCCCCTTTTTCTTAAGAGAGGTGATTGAGAAGCCAATCTTGGAGAATCCTTTTATGAATCTCCTATAGTATCCTGCCAGGTCCATAAAGGATATCATATCAGATACATCCTTTGGAGTAGGCCAATACATGATGGATTTAATCTTGTCAGGGTCAACCGCCACTCCTTCCTATGAAATAACATGGCCTAGGTAGTGGAATTGTTTCTGGAAAAAGTCACACTTACTGATCTTGGCATATAACTGATGTTCTCTTAGTACCTGGAGTACTAGCTTGAGATGTTCTTCATGCTCTTCTCTATTCTTGGAATATATTACGATATCATCAATGAAAACCAATACAAACCTATCCAATAAATTTCTAAATATGTTATTCATTAAGCTCATAAAATCGGCTAGTGCATTGGTAAGCCCAAATGGTACCACCACAAATTCATAGTGACCATATCTTGTCCTAAATTATTTCTTGTGGATATATTAATATTCAATTCGAACCTAATGGTATCCATACCTCAATTCAATCTTGGAGAAGATGGTAGCACCCCTTAATTGGTCAAACAAGTCATTGATCTTGGGCAAGGGATACTTATTCTTGATGGTCATGTTATTAAGTTGTCTATAATCTATGCACAGTCTGAGTGTGCCATCCTTATTTTTCACAAACAAGGCTAGTGCTCCCCATGGAGACACACTAGGTTGAATGTATCCTTTATCCCACATCTCCTTCAACTGTAGTTTGAGCTCAACTAGCTCTGGTGTACTCATCCTATAGGGTGTTCTAGACATTGGCACTTCTCCTGGTACAAAGTCTATTGAAAAATCAATATCCCTCCTTGGAGGTAGACCTAGCACCTCTTCTAGGAATACATCTTTATATTCTCTCAATATGGGATGGTCTTCTAGGTTGGGTTTGTCATTCTAAAAAAAAATTAGTACTTGTATTGCATACAAGGGACATCCCTTTCCGCAATACTTCTTCACTTGAAGGGTTGATATTTGTCTCACTAAGATAGGTTTTTTAATCCCTTGTAGGGTTACCCTCCTTCCTTCTTCATTTTCACACTCCAAATTTTTACTGTAACAGACCAACTTTGTTTTGTGGGCAGCTAACTAGTTCATGCCAATCAACAGTTCATAATATCCTAGAGGGAGTATGTTTAGGTTTTCTTGGGTGGGAAACTCATTCATGACAAATTGGCATGCTGGTATGACCTCTGTTACTTTTATTTTAGTTACAGTGGCTAGTTGTACCAGCCATGATTTAACATGTTTAACTTGGTGCAATTTACATTTCTCAACAGTTTGAGGGGAAACATAACTCAAATTAGAACCAGGGTCGATTAAAATGGAAACAAGATGTTTGGAAATTGTACCTTCCATCTCCACCACTGAAGCTTGGTGTTGAACTTGTCTATAGTCCAAGGCTGCATAAATTTGTGGCAGGATCCTAGCCACACCATTGACTGTGGTAGCCTCTTGGACGTTGTAGACCCTCCCAGGGTTCTTTTGCCTATGCGGACAGTCTCTTAGTAGATTTTCCTCTCCACAACCCCAACATTTCAAAGTTTCTCTCTTCGTGTTGTCAGTCTTACTTGGAGATGCTTTGAATGGTGTATTTCCACTCTGGGATGGAAACTTTTTCTGATACACACTACTAGCAAGGAGGCTCATTCTAGAGATCTTACCAGGGTTCTTAAATTTCGAGGGTTTAAACCCCTTCTTCTTGAATCCAATTTTTTTTTTATTCTTCTAGTCTTCATGGGGTTTTGTCTTACTCTTGAATTGATCATAGCAATACCTTGTTTTTCGAATGGTATCTTCTAAATTCTTTGGCTCGTCAAACTCAATTCTGTCCCAGTAGGACTGAGGTAATCCACTAATAAACCGTTGCATATTTACCTTTTCATCCTTTATGTAGGGCACACACCTCATCAACTCGAGAAATTTGTTGATATACTCATCTATGGTGAGTTGTCCCAGCTTGAGTTCATAGAACTCCTTGGTTTTCCCATCAAAGTACTTGTCTGACAGGTACTTATTATTGAAGTATTTCTCAAATTGTTTCCATGATAAGTCCTTCCATTGGACTCCTTTCACATTCCTAAGGTCTTCCCACCAAATGGAATATTTCCCATTCAAGTTGAAAATGGCTATCTGATCCGTTAAGTTTTCATAGTAGTCATGGACTCTGAAGTACTTCTTCAAGCCGAGTAGCCAAACTTTTGTTTCTTCCCCCTTCTTAATCTCTCCATCAAAGGTGGGTGGTTTGTCTTTCTTTAATTATTCAGGGTCACGACTCTTGGAATGTTTCCTCTTATTTCCTCTTTTCTAAGAATGGGAGCTAATTTTACCACTAGAAGATTCCTTGGAGTTGTCAGTGTCCTCACCAGAGGAATCTTCCATTGAATGTCTCTTGGCTCCATCTTGGGCCTTCTTTGAGGTGCTCCTCCTGGTGTGCCCACTTTTAGGACCATGATTTTGTATCTCAGGTGGACTTGGAGTTTTCTTAGTATGATGCTTGTCCACATGACTGGTAGTTGAACCATGTTGCAGTTTGATTTGTATATTTGATAGACTTTGCAGTAGGACTACATTAATTTATCTCTTCTTTTCCTTCTCCTTGATCAACCTTTCATTGTCAACCTTATAACTTTGTAATTCTGCCACGAGGCTTCTTACATTTTTGGCCAAATTAGAAGGGGTTTCCACCACCCTCCTTTCATCAAATCCTTCCTCTCTATTTTGAGAGCTCTCCCCCAACTCTTGATGTGTCACCATCCTTTATGTTGTAGTTCTCTTGTTGTTCACTGACTGCTTGAGTGAAAATAAAACATTTTTTGTTAGTTACTAATCTACTAATTCATGAACAACAAATATCATTGAAAGGTGAAGTAAGTTCTTTATTTGAAAACATTAGAAACCTACAGTGCATATTTCCAAAACATCTATCAACAATAGAAGGTGTCATTCCTCTCTTCAGTAGAGGTTCAGACAAGTTTCTTATGAAGGGGGGTAAAGTAGGGAGTTACCCCATAAGATCTTTAATAATATTTTTCTATGCGACTTGTGCATGAGCCCAAGTAGGCAAAGTGTTGTTTCCATGCTCTGATACCAATTTGTAACACACCCAACCCCTAAATAGCCTTTCTAAGTGTGGGGCATCATATTTTCACTTTCCCTGGTTCATTTTCAGTCCCTTACTTAAGAAAAACCCTCCTAAATGGCTTCATTAAAGCTTGCATCTCTCACTGAGTGATTAAACCAGCTAGTGGTGTCCTCCTCATGACCTCAGGCTGAAAACTAGGAGCTAAGAGCCTGTGTTAGCAAGGATTCGACACTTCGTAAATTCCTGGACTTCGGGAGTTACCAAAACTGTTGACAAATTCCTAGATCGTCGAACATCGGAGGAAATCAATGTCCCACATCCTCTGCCGACATCCTACGGTTAAGGAGGGGGCTTCGACGATCTACGCACATCATACCTTTTTCCAAATCCCCGAAGTCCTGAAGTGTCACCACGTGACCCTAGTCCTTCGACGTTTGGTTGTCAACAAGCGACAGTCTTCATCTTACATTTTTGGTGTTTTGGTGATTCTTGTCAAGCATTCCTTATTCCACACTATGCCTAAACTCTCAAACTCCCGATATATCGCCACATGGCCTTCGCCCTTCGGCGGTCGACTTTCGACGATTTGTGTTGGATGCTCCTATATTGTACCACTCATTAAACCTTCCGAACTCACCAAGGGTCCTGATTACATCACCAACCACGTTGACCAGGCAGGAATGAACTAGTAGCTGACATGCAGCGAGGGTCGAGGGGTGACATGTGTCCTCGATAGGGGGTGACACGTGTCATTCTCTAGCATGCACAATGGGTATGCGAATTGTCCAAAACTGGGTGACACGTGGCACGCGTAGAACGTGTCCACATCACCCGTGATGATGTCAGCGAGCCATGTCATCATATACTGATAATTGCTCGATCCTTTAATCTAACGGTCACTAAGATCCCACGCAGATCCATAGATCTACGATTCTCATTACTTCGCGGCTTTGGCTCCGGAGCTTACCGAATCCTTTCGATGCAATTCCCTCGAAGATCTAAGTCTCCAGACTACGAGATCTCACGCCATGTGTCATTTTTTATCAACAGTTGAGATCCACTTCGTCACTCACGACTTCGGCGAGTTCATACTCGTAAATTCTCAGCCAGTTTCCTCTGGAGCACGGAAACTCCAGACTACAGGATCGCTTTCCACATACCCCCCATCCAACGGTCATAGTTCAATGGTCAACACTTGGTGGGGAATGAGTAGGGCCATGTGTCACTCCACGACGTGTTCCCGGTTAATTGGGTAGCCAAAGGTGGGTCCCTTAGATCGACGACTCAGACGGATCTTGAAGGATCCAAGGATCGACAGTTCATGTTACTTCAATAGTTCAACATTCTGGGAGTTCGATGTGTCTGTGTCTCTTGGCCTTCCCTCTGGTCCCCACTATATCTGTCGCCATGCGTACCTAACATCTATGACCAAGATTTACTCTGACTCATAGAGCTTCGGGGGAAACTTGCATGTCTTTTAATTATTCGAATACCCGGACTCTTGGGTAAGCATGGATCTATGGACACAAGTCACACCAGCTTCAATGGTCCAGATTAACTTTGGGACTCCAACGTTCGAGATTTTCGACGCTAGACTGCTCCCGTTCTCCCGAAGTAAGACATCGTTGAAGTGATCAACGCTCCCCCTCCTACATCCAATCTAACGACTCGTAGAGGCCTACACTGGATATCCAGATCGACTACCCTCATCGATTCACAACTTCAGCCTTCGACTACTTTCGAGGATTGTGGAGTCACAAGTCCCGAAGTCCCAAAGCTGAAATGGCTAGCTCCTTTCATGCTGGCGCAGGTTCCTAGGCCCTGGTCACATGGATACTTTGGAAATTCTAGGGGATAAGCACTAATCCCTTAGCAGCAAAGGGTTTAAGGACATGGGCATGAGCCCTCGTTCAGATGGGTAAATAATCTAAAGGAAAAACGCCCTTCTCCCACCGGATCTTGAACTTTGACATTCCTGCTAAGGTAAATCTCAAGGGATTGGCAGGACTTAAACATTTCATTTGATCCTACCCCGACCCTCCTGTGGATTCCCATTCCATAACTATCTAGCAACAAAACTGAGATAAATGGAAAGACCATATATATATAACAATGTACATAAATCACACAGATTTTCTAATAACTTTAAAATACTGAAAGATTGAATCATAAACACAGAGATTTCATCCTCACATTAAATATAATACACAGAGTATGAAAATACTTATCAGAACTGGAAAATGTGAAGCAACTGTTGAAAGGGGTTCCTGTTTCCTCTCAACCATAGGCACAACCACTCCTCCTAGATTTACCATTGGCCACCCCCGAGCTAGACCATGATGCTCTGAGAGAGATTCTTTCTCTTTTCTCTACAACAGTCAGGGACGAAAGTTACTCTCCTTCTCCCATAAGAACTTGGCAATTGGTTTTCTCTGCTCCAAGCAAAGAGGTCTGCACGAGTACTTCCTCAGTCACTCGTCATCCCCATTTATCATCTTGTAGCCAAACCCTGCCCATGGCTTCTTACAGCCAGATCGAGCTTACTGCTCAACTTTTTCTTTCAACTTTCGAGTTCAGGTATGTTTTCCTTCTCTTCTCAGAAGAGTCTTTTTTCCACTCTATGATCTCACAGATTTGTCTCTGTCCTCGAATTACCTCATTTCTTGCCTTTCTCAACAAGGTTGCGCGGGTCCGAATCCCCATTCGTGGTTAGGTCTAGAAGCCTTACAGATGGGTACCTTGCCCCATTTCCTCATTAACTCTTGAGGATGGCCTTCCAGCTACCAACCTGACTGGTAATTCATTTCTGGGTCAGAGGACTATGGAGCGATTACACCCAAGTAGGTGTTGGTCTGGTGAGGGTCATCTCAACCATACTTGGTTTCCCTTCACCATCTCTCTCATAGCATTCATTGTCTATCTTGGCAAACTTTCCCCCCTTTTCAGCAGTTGTGCAACACATATTCAAATTCTATTAATAACAGAAATTCATACATTGACCATTTTATACAAGGGTTCATCAAATCAAATATTCATACATATTTAGTCTGCCATAGTCTCTTGGCCAGATATGGTTATATTTACAAATTGGGGGAAACAGGGGTATTACACGCACTTACTCAAGTGCACACAAAGCTATGAAACATGCGCGCACTATTCCCTTAATGCGCACATGCTAAACTATACCCAAAATTTGTGCGCCCACGACTCACCAACCTATATGAACATTTACATTTACATTACAATTGGGGTTTAGCCTAGGGGTATTACATGAGGCATGAAAAAAAAGAAAATTAAAAGAAAACAGAGTCATGATGCAACCCGACTTTACCAACACCATTTCATTGAAAAGGAAAGAAGGTCAAACACATACTCATTAAGCATTTAAACCAACTACTTACAATCGTCAATGCAAGAGAACATGATAAGAGAGTGCAAAGTCTACTTGAGAAGTTCATTAAAAAAATTAGGAGATCCACAAGGCTAAAGACTTAGGACTAATCAAAGCATCAATATGTCCATAAACCCCTACAACAAATGTCTAACACCAACTCAGAGGAGAACACCACAACATGAAGAACAAAATGCTTAACACCACCTCAAAGGAGAACACCAAAATGAAAAAACACAAGTCTCCTCCCTGGATCATAGGAAAACACCAAAACACATGTTTGTACCGACATGCCTTCATTGAAGTTGTAGAAAGAAACCCTTCAATCACCACTTCGAAATTCTCTGAAGCCCACTTCCACGAAAACATGCAAATAAAATTGTGTGCACCAATGGCAAATGTGATAAAACTCTCTTTGTTTTGGAAAAATCCGTAAACACTATATCACACTCAAAGCTTTAAATACCCAAAGTTTAAAGTTCACATTTTCTTGTACATTGAAAACTAATAGAGAAACATTGAAGCAAAAACAAAAGTCCATCCATATCTTCAACAAGGACCATGAATGATGTTAATAATGATGTAAGGTGACACAAATAATGGATGTTAAAAGTGAAAATGTTAAAACGCTTTAGATTTAAATTTGATCTCTAAGAAGTCAACGTAGAATTCTTAAAATCTTTTTATTTTATGTTTAATGCGACTTAATAGGGGATGATTGCTTCCTATTTAATTTTACGAGGCCTTGATTGATGAAAATTAAATTTGGAATTTTTAAATAATTTTTATTTATTTTTAATATCAACAAATTAATATTTTGATTAGAGAAAAACAATTTTAAAATTCATTTTATTCATTAATGTAAATGGTATTAAGATTTGAAATATTCATTTATTGTTATATTGATCGTGATATCTTATTTTAATGAAAATGTTAAATATATTATTTTATTAAAAAAATAAAAAAATAAGATAAGTTAAAAAAAAAATAGATAATTTTATTTTTGAGTTATTTTAATTAGATAAAATAATCATAACCAATAAATAAATAAATAAACATTAAAAACTATTCATTGATTTAATAGTTAAGAATATGTGTTTTTTCTAAGAAGTTACAAATTTAAAGGAGTAAAGTATGTACACCTTTGTAAACTTAAGAAGATGTTATCTAATTTAACCATAACCTTTTTCCATGTGAAATAATACAATATTATTCATCTTTTAACTTACTAAATGTGAGTTTCTATGTAACCATACACACTCACATTTCATATTTTCTCTAATTTCCAAAATGTACCTTTCTTTAGGGTCCTTGTCATTAATGTATAACTCCTCTTTTATATAAATGTTTTTTAATTTAATTCTAAATTTGTATTTAGATTAACTATTTTATTAATCCAAAGGAAGACCCTTTTGTCACCTCAAATAGCTAGAATTGTTTAATGAATACTCCCTGTATCGCGAAGCTTTAGTGAGGTGGCCTTATTCCAATTGAAGTGTGATCTCGAAGTGAAAGTAAATGCACTGGAAAATGAAGGAGCCCTAAGGTTTGAGGGATATTTATAGGTCTAGTTGGAGGGTGGAGATCATAGTTTTATTCTCCCTATAACATGATGATTATATGTTTGGGATGGGGAGAATATCATTTCCGCTTCTCCATAAGTCACATAATAGGAGCATTAAAATTTGGCTATAATTTCTCACAACCCCAAATCTCATGGCCCTTCCCTTTTGCTTTGAGGACAAATTCAATCTTGCTTTAATGTCACGTGTGATAAGAAGATATGTGCAAGGCATCACCTTAATACTTATAACAATGGCAATTTATGGCACAACGAAGTTTATGGCTTTTTCAATGGAGAATTGTGACTATTGTTATGGTATGGTCAGGGATGGATGTTTATGAGGTTCAACGACAACCCTTTAGAAATGTGTTAATGAGGTTGCAAAAGTTTACTCTGTTTTTTTTAGGGAATCCTTTAACTTTGAGATATCATAGTATTAAATTGAAGGCTCTAAGCTTCAAGAAGGAATTAAAATTCAAGACCATTTATATGTGGAAATAGGTAAGATACTCTTGAATTGATAGAGTAGGCACCATAATCATGAAGCTCCCTATCCATTCTCTTAATGAAATTTTTGGATATGGATGCCTCCCTCTCAATGCTTTTGGATCCTCTCATTCATGTAGCTATATTGGTTGATCTCCTCTTGTTGAGATGTTGTTGGTTTCTTCTTTGCATTTGCATCGTGAAAACTTAGAATACTCCAAGTTGGAAGCAATTAGTGAGTGAAATTAGTAGCATATTTATGTTTAGATTTTTATTATCTTTATTGTTAAATCTATGTTATGTAATTTCCTCCTTTTACGTCAATTTGTAAGACATTATACTTTCATTTTTTGGAGCACGAATATTTGTTTTTCTTTATATATATATTGATTCTTATAGTAAAATACAATGCTTCATGTCATTTAGCTTAATGTTTGATACATTTTGGACATATTTAATTTTTATAGGAAGGCCACAATAATGTTTTTATTAATAGAGATAGCATTTATATTTATATGTTAAAATGTGTCTAGTGTGTTTTCTAGTGAGATTGTAATTTAACCTTATCAAGTTGACTTTGCTTAATGATGAGATTGTAATTTAACCTTATCAAGTTGACTTTGCTTAATGATGAACACTTCTAGATAGCATAAATGTGGAATGTCAACTAATTATAGGCATCATCTAGTAGGTGATGAATGATATACCGAGAGTTTTGATTGCTAGGCCCCATGTTGCATGAACGAATTGTTGGTTGTGGAGCCTGATTATCTTCCTGATTCAGAGGTCCTTGCTTTCAGCCGTGTTTATACCCCATGAAGTATTTACACCCCATAAGTATGTACACTCTTCCATGCGGGGGAGTGCAGAGGGGGGGTACCCCCTTTGCGGGGTCTGGGGGCAAGTGGGCACCCAGCAGGGGTTCGAGGGTGAAGCCCCCGAAGCAAAAATTGCCTTGTAAAAGTATATTGTAATTTCATTGTAAATCTGGACTGTTCATTATAAGGTCGCAGATCTAACAGTAGAGATTATGTTAGGGTTTTTTGCCCTAAAAGGAAACCCTCTTTTATGAGGGAAATGTATTGCGGCCATGGTTGATGGTGAATATTGTATTCTGAAAGAGGAGACTATGAGAGAAAGAAGAGGAAGTTACAGTGGGTTTTGCGGTAGGTTGTATCTCTTCATTTGCTGGATAATAATAAAGGAAGGACCTGGCAATTTCTCTGGTGGACGTAGCCCACACTGGGTGAACCACGTAAATCTATGTCTCTCTTGTATTGTGTGTCTTCTGTGTTTTGTTTCTGCATTTGTTTTATTTTTATTGCTCCGCGGTCTTGTTTTTCTAACAACTGGTATCAGAGCGTAAGGTAACTCGTAGGAAAAGAGGGTTCCTGGTTCGAGTGGGAGCAATGTCGGAAGATGGAAAGTTTAGGGTCGAGAAATTTAACGGCCAAAACTACCAGTTATGGAAGATGCAGATGGAAGACTATTTATATCAGAAGGATCTATTCCTACCATTGAGCGGAGTAGCAAAGAAGCCGGCGACCATGAAGGACGAAGAATGGGAGATTCTTGATAGAAAGGCTCTAGGAACGATACGGCTGAGCCTAGCAGCGTCGGTGGCTTTCAATATTTCAAAAGAAAAGACAATGAAGGGTTTGATGGACGCGTTGGCCAAATTGTATGAAAAACCCTCGGCGTCGAATAAGGTATTTCTAATGAAGAGATTATTTAATATGAAGATGTCAGAAGG
>ML791302.1:369222-386543 GCA_009831015.1 Picea engelmannii
AAAGTCCAACATATACAGCAGCAGTGAATTTGTTGAGATCAGTCTCCAAGTGGGAGATTGTTGGTTGTGGAGCCTGATTATCTTCCTGATTCAGAGGTCCTTACTTTCAGCCGTGTTTATACCCCATGAAGTATTTACACCCCATAAGTATGTACACTCTTCCATGCGGGGGAGTGCAGAGGGGGGGTACCCCCTCTGCGGGGTTCGGGGGGGCTATCCCCTCGGCTGGGGGGTCTGGGGGCAAGCGGGGGTTTGGGGGTGAAGCCCCCGAAGAAAAAATTGCCTTGTAAAAGTATATTGTAATTTCATTGTAAATCTGGACCATTCATTATAAGGTCGCAGATCTAATAGTAGAGATTAAGTTAGGGTTTTTTGCCCTAGAAGGAAACCCTCTTTTATGAGGGAAATGTATTGCGGCCATGGTTGATGGTGAATATTGTATTTTGAAATAGGAGACTATGAGAGAAACAAGAGGAAGTTACAACGGGTTTTGATGTAGGTTGTATCCCTTCATTTGCTGGATAATAATAAAGGAAGGACCTGGCAATTTCTCTGGTGGACGTAGCCCACACTGGGTGAACAACGTAAATCTGTGTCTCTCTTGTATTGTGTGTCTTCTGTGTTTTGTTTCTGCATTTGTTTTATTTTTATTGCTCCACGGTCCTATTTTTCTAACACGAATCTCACTTGGGAGTGTCTTTCTGAATGATGCAAGTTAAAATTCCACTATTGAAAGTCAATCCATATGAGGTTCAAAGCTCTCTAGAGTAACCAAAGTTTCACTATCATACATTTTTTCTATGTGTATGAAAATATTTATTCCTTCCAAATATTAATAGAGTAGGATAACAAGCCAATGTTGTGACCTTTTCTTAGTGGAGAGCATAATCAAAATTAGGGAAGCTAAATTTGATCTAAAAATGATAAAATTAAGTGTTGTGATAAAAGTTGCACAAATTAATTTAGGAGTAAGTTAACAAGTGGATAAACTAAACCCTTTTTTTATCCGAATTGTATTGAGAACAAAAGGATTTACAAATGAAAATGTAGTAGAGAACAAAAAAATACAGTGAAACCCAACTTTTATTAATGAATAACATAATATTATAGAACACAAACTAGCCAGAATTGAGGTAGCTTATCTCTGAAGAGAAAGTGATTTCAACTACACTTATTTGCAATAATCATCACATCACACTCCATTACATGCTCAAAGGAACTCCCTCACCTTGATTATATATGAGAGAGTGAGAGGATAATAATTCCTAGGAAGCATCTGGGATAAATTGGTCTAAGTTTACAAAATGTCATAGACATCTAAAACATTGAGACTTCTTGGGAGGTCCCTCGTCCTAGTACTAATCTATCCCAAGTGTGCTTAACTATAGAGTTATGATGGAATATGGTGCATTAACATTGTAGGAATGTACATAAGACCACTAAGCAATCATTACATTATGGCTGAAATTAACAAATGAACATGGCATTACATTACATTCCCCATCAAAAGGGTGAATATCATGGTTTATCAAAACCATGTGCTTGAAAAAATTGATTCAATGGAAATGGTAGATGGCCACTGAGGTCCACCTGGATTAGTCCTCCATCCTTAGGAATCAATGGTCCCCATTGCGTCAAGTTCCCTCGGGATATGGAGAAACTTTTATTGAATCTCAACCTTGGTGAGTTGCTTTCCTTTTTGAAGTAGTTATCCTGCTTGTACTTGCATTATCCCATTAAAGGTGTTAACACATGAATTTGCCACCTGCTTCATAGGAATCAAGCAGTGAATAATATTTACCCTCAGGAACATTATGGTGTAAATCATGTGGCATTCTGCCCATGATTTCCACAGGAAGAATGAATATCTTGAGGTCTGAACAACTCAAGCACCCTCAAACCTGTACTCCACTCACCCTCTCCCTGCCTATCGCATCTTCCCGTCCTTGATACATCCTCTCACCTCCTGACACATGTTCCACTCACACTCCACCCTGCCACCATACCTCCTTCCCCTTGCCACATCACCCATGTGTCCTCACTCTCCCTTACACCTCATCTCCTTCTTCCCGACACCTCCTCTCACCTCTTAACACCTGTTCCACTACCACTCCACATCACACCGCCTCAATACATTTTTCTCTCTCCACATCATCACACATACATTCTGTAGTGTTATGGCGCTACATAATTGTCTAAAGAGCATACGTTATCAGCTTTCCACCTGCAACACTCGTATTTGTCACGGAAGAAGATCTGCAAAGCCTTGAGGTGTCGGGATTGACTCTCAGAAGTCGTGGGCACCGTCTGAAGCATTCATGGGTGTCAGGACTCATCCTGATCCTGATGAAGGTAGTTATTGAAGACGGGGGTGACATTTGAGACCTTGTCTCACCCCATAAATGGAAAACATACAGAGAGCGGCTGTAAAGGTAGACTACCAATCTAAAGCTTCCATTATGGACAGATTTTCCTATAAAACACATAACTATGCCTAGCTCGCATGTAACATGAGAATGCCTGCACAGTATGACAGAGCAAGCACCGACTGAAAACTTTGAATGCTAGGGGTCCGATCACATTCCTAGTGGTTGCAAAATTTTTAGTATATATAGGCAATTTTGATATTTTGTTAAGGTCGAATGGTTGAGCTAGGCTCCCTGCTATTGTAATATTTTTATGAAGAACATTGGTTCTCTGGTTATGTATTTGTTCTTGAGACATCTTGGTTAATCTAAGTCAGATTTCTTTCTCCATATTATTTGCCTCTGATACTGAGAGATTTCATGATTGACTGATTCACATGGATTGTTGTGACTGTATTATGATGAATGTTTGATTATAGTGTTGTTATAATTTCTTTCAGTTTATTTGAGATTTGAATTCAAGGGGATCTTGTGTTTAAGTTTCTCCTCCTTAGGCTGCTGGAAGACCTGATGTCCAAAACATACCTCTACACTCTCCTCACCAAAGTCTTTCCTCTATTCACCCTTACTCCAACTTACTAATTGAAGTTGATTGTAGACCTCAATTGCTTATGCATGCTAGTCTAGATTTTTGAGTTAGAACGTTATTATCATTGAGTCCTCTCCATTTTATCACCTAAAACTCATTTACAATTACCGTATAAACTGATGGGTACTGGGCTTACCTTTTATGCAATCTGAGGGTGAATTCTAGTGCTAACATTTCTAGCACCATTGCCAAGGAAGGAATTGAAGACATTTCCCTAGGATAGAACCACAAAGAAGATCTGATTCTAAAGGTGCATCAGATATCATTACTATTGAAGATTTCAAATTGCACCTGGCGACTCCATTTTTTCGACTCCACTATTTCAGTTCTGGCTCCTAAAGGTAGACACACGAGGTCCACTTCACTGCTTCCTCTAGCAACACCTGAAGCTGACCCAGAGGAAATTATCAAAAAGAGAAAGACCGCTCAAAAAGGTACCTCCACTGTTGTACCAAGTTTTCTGATAATTTGCATAATCCCTCTTTACAAACTCCAGTAACTGTTTCTGATTCTCCTATTATACAAACTGTTGGAGTTTCAAGAAATTTAAGTTTTGGGAGTTTTCCTTCCAATTTCTCCCCTCCTATTCTTGGTTTGGAAGGAGAGAGCTTTGACACCCCTTTCTCCCCCCAAGTTGTGAAGTGGAAGGAGAGAGCTTTGACCTTAGAAGACTTTCCTACTCTAGACTTTACTACTCCTCCTCCTATTAGAGTTTTTGCAGTTACAGAAGGGGAAACCTCTATTACCTATAGCCCCTCATCTTTATCTCCCAATGCTCAACCTTTTCCTTTTTCTCCCAAAAGCACTGCCTTATTTTCACCTGTCCAAACTCCATCCCCTTCGGGTTACCCTCTTGTTCACATCCTAATGGCAGGTTCTAATCCCCCCAGAAGTAGAATGAATGCTATAGTGGCTACTAGGTACACCCCTCTTGTTCTGCCTCAACCTTTGAGTGCTCTCCCTGCTGATGGCTACCTTAAACAATTACCCAAGTTCACAGGTGAGGGAGATATAACCACAGAGGAGCACCTTGCAGCCTTCTATAGTTATGTTGACAATTATGTCATTGTGATTGAAGATGTATGGATGAGAATTTTTGTTCATAGCCTTGATGGAGAGGCGAGGAAATGGTTCATGGGTTTCCCCCCTGGATCTATTGATGGGATTGAAGCCCTTGATGAAGACTTCTTAAAGAATTGGGGTGATAGAAAGGATTTCCTTTACTATATTATAGAGTTCAGATCACTGAAGAAAGGGGAAGGGGAATTTGTTTCTAACTTCTCAAAAAGGTTTAATATAATGTATAATAAAATTCCCACTGATATTAAGCCTACATAAACCTTTGCAAAGATTACTTATTCTAGTGCTTTTGACCCTGATTTCTGCCTCATGTTAAGAGAAAGAAGAGCTACCTTCTTGGATCATATGCACGATGCGACCATTGAAGTAGAATCTAATATATTGGCAGTTGATAATCTTAGGAGTAAGGTTGATAGAGACAGAAGAAAAGGTAGGTCTGAAGGTTCAGATTCTATTTCCTTTGTTGCCCCTCCTCAAATAGATGAAGTAACCAATTTACTAAAGTCACTTTTTTCTAGGATGGAAAGATTCGAATTAGAAGGAAAGCAGAGCTACAGAAATCCCCAAATTGTTGATAATAGGGGTAGTTTCAGGAGACCAATTAATTCCCCTTAGACCATTTAGAGAGATCAGAGGAACATGGACCGAGATGGTAAAAAAATCCAAACTCCTCTCCAAAATAACCTGGTTACTGATGAAGATGGAGAGGAAGAAAATTTCGATCCTGAGATCCATTGCCTTGGAGATACCTCTTCATCCCCTCATTTAACTCAGTCTGCATACGAACAAGCCCTCATGAGTAATCAAATGAATGAGCTAAGTAAAGGAGAAAAGACCAGCAACGATCTGAATAGATATAACCTCTGATCCAAGAAGAAGGAAGGAAATCCTGACACTCCTGAACGACCTGCTAGAGATATAGTGGGCAGAAGCAAAGAAAGGAAGGCACAGAGCCCCCCACCAGTGGTCAAAAGTCCTATCCTAGAGGTGAAGGAGATTTTGAAGCATCCCTTCCCTTATAGCTTTGAGCATGAGATTCAAAAGATTAAAATCCTTGTACCTCTCTCAGAGTTAGTCAAGCATGAGGATTTCAGAAGGTGTCTATCAAAGATTTTTCAGCCCAAACCTGCATCTCACTCCACAGACTCAGTTAACCTCCAAGATGAAAGGCCAGTTTTCATATTAGGGCCTTTGGTAGAAGATAGAGACAACTCCTCCCCTCCTTTATACACCTCATTGAACATCCATGATAAGGTGTTGCATAACTGCTTGATGGATTCAGGGGCATCTCACAATCTTATGCCTAAGATTGTCATGGAAGAGATCGGGTTGGAGGTTACAAAAGCCTACCACGACCTTTATTATTTCGACTCCAGGAAGGTAAAGTGTCTTGGGGTTATCAAATACCTGGTAGTTTCTTTGTTCTAACTTCCAATGAAGAGTGTGGTCATGGATATCGTAGTGGTTGATGTTCCCCCTAACTTTGGGATGCTCCTATCTAGATATTGGATAAAGAGACCAGGGGGAACCTTGCAGATGGATATTTCATACGCCACCATTCATGTGTTCAGGGGTGAATAAAGGAGACTTTACAGGGAAGCTCAGTTGGCCTACATCATTAGTGATCAAACAAACCCCACCAACCATCCTATTTTTTCTCTTGACACTAATTTGGGATCCAACATATTGCAGCTCACTAATGCTCCTGAAACTCCTCTTGAAATCAGAAAGTAGCCCATCGCTTTTTGTGAAACCCCTCCTCCAACTACCTCTGTTTGGAAGATGCTCTTTGATGGAGCCTCTTCTAAGGAAGGTGTTGGTGCTAGAGTGGTTTTTGTTTCACCTTGTCAAGAGACTATGGTTTTGTCTTACAAGCTAGAATTTGAGGCTACCAACAACGTGGCAGAGTATGAAGCTCTTGTTTTGTTTTTAAGCGCTACAAAGGACATGGGAATTGAGGAGCTATCAATATTTGGTGATGTAGAGCTAATTGTTCATTAGATCATAAATATTTACCAAGATAAGCATCCTAGGCTCAAAGCTTATAGAAACTAAGTGTGGGACCTAGTTAATAGTTTCTTCTTGGCTTTCAACATTTCATTTATTCCAAGAGAGGAGAATACCATGGCTAATTCTTTGGTTGTTTCAGCAAGCCATTTTTGAGTCCCACTTCCACCTAAACTCATGTATGATGTAGAGGTGAAATATAGACCCTCTATACCTGACAATGTCAAGCATTGGAAGGTGTTTGAGGATGATCTTGAGATCAAAAAATTTCTTGAGTTCGTTGATGAGTTCTCTGCATTACATATTGATCAGTATCATGATTCTGAAAGTAACCCTCATGCTGATGTATTTTTAAATAAAATTGCTAATCACCATATTGTTCAGCTGCCTACCAACCACATTCCAAAGGGACTAGTTCCTTTGGAAATAGTTTTTGATGGGAATGATATGGTAGTAAAATTTAAAGGCTCATTTATTGATGCTGATATAACTGAATGCAATATTGGCACAGAGAAGGACCCAAAATTTGTCAAGTTTTCAAGTAGCTTGTCAAGGGAGAAAAGGGTTGAATATGCGGAGCTGTTAAAATAATTTGCTGATATGTTTTCCTCGACATATGAAGATATTAGAACATATGACACAAGTGTCATTGAGCATAAGATACCATTGAAGGAAGGGGAAAAACCATTTAGGCATAAATTGAGACAAATAAATCCTATGTTGTTGCCTATTATGGAGAAAGAGGTGAAAAAGATTTTAGATGCATAGATTATCATCCGTCTGAGGTATTCTGAATGGGTGGCCAAATTGGTCCCAATGAGAAAGAAGAATGGAGAAATAAGACTTTGTGTCAATTTCAGGAACCTGAATAGAATCTCTAAGAAGGAAAATTACCCCTTGCCAAAGATGGAGCACATATTACAGAGGGTAACAGGTGCATCTAGGATGTCCATGATTGATGTTTTTTCTGGCGACAATCAGATATATGTCTTTCCTAAAGAAAGAGATAAGACAACCTTCACCACCCCTTGGGGAACATTCATGTACGCTAATATGCCCTTTGGTTTGATGAACGCAGGGGAAACCTTTCAGTGAGCCATGGACATAACATTTATTGGGGAACAGAACAAGTTTGTGGTCATGTATTTAGATGACCACAATCCAATGAAGAACATCATGACCATTTGAAAAGGGTATTTTTGAAATGCAGAAAGTTTGGTCTCTCTTTAAATCCAAAAAAGTCATTATTTTCCATGAAAGAGGGGAAACTGTTGGGGCACATTGTGTCAGTTGAGGGGCTAATAATTGATCCAAGCAGGGTAGAAGCTATCCAAACTTTTTCACTCCCTAGATCCAAGAAAGAAGTTCATTCTTTCTTGGGGAAAATTAATTTTCTGAGAAGGTTTGTTTCAAATTTTGCTGAGTTGGTAAAGTTTATCACAACCATGTTGAGGAATGGAAATGAAATCAAATGGAATTCTGAATCTCATAACTCTTTTGACCAGATAAAGAAGGCCTTGATTGAAGTACCCATGATCATCAGTCTGGACTATTCCAAGGAGTTTTTGATTTTCTCTTTTTCTTCATTTGACACAGTAGCAGATGTTTTGTTGCAGAAAAATGCCGAAGGGTTAGAGAAACCCATTTCCTTTTTCAGTGGGGCATTGAGAGATGCTGAAATAAATTATGACATCATGGAAAAGAAGGCCCATGCTTTAGTTAAATCTCTCAAATCTTTTAGAGTTTATGTGGTACATTTGAAAGTCATTGCATATGTCCCTTCAGCCTTTGTGAAGGATATCCTCATTCATCCTGACATAGACGGAAGAAGGAGCAAGTGGATTGGAAAAATCCTTGAATTTGATCTTGAAGTAAAGCCTACCAAATTGGGTAAAGGTCAAGGTTTATCTAGGTTGTTGGCTGAATCTAACTATAAATCCTTGGGGGTCAATTTCATCAACAGTTGTTCAGAGAATCAACAAGATGATTTGTCTGATGAAGATCCTAAATTTACACCCCCATTGGCAGGATGCACTTGGTACAAAGACATTATATTTTTCCTATAGAAGTTACAACCTCTTGATGGCATGGAAAAGAGAAAGGTAAGAGCTTTGAAGCTCAAATCAATTAAATATTTTCTGATTGATTAGGTCTTATGTTGGAAAGACCCTTTAGGAGTTTTGTTGAGATGCCTAGACCCATAGGAATCCCAAAAGATTATATATGATTTTCATGATAGTTTATGTAGGGGGCATCACTTATGGAGAACCACAGTCTATAAAATTCTCAGGGCTAGGTATTTTTGGCCTAGCCTCTTTACTGATGTCTTTGCAAAGATCAGGGTTTGTATTAAGTGTACGAAATTCTCTGGAAAGAAACAACTCAAGTCTTTGCCACTAAAGCATGTGGTAGCTTCAAGACCCTTTCAGCAGTGGGGCCTAGATTTTATTGGGGAAATTCATCCTGCTTCAAGTGGTTAGCATAGGTGGATCTTGACTGCCACAGACTACTTTACTAAGTGGATATAGGTCATCCCCACAAGAAATGATTTCCACAAAGTAATCATTAGTTTTCTCAAGGATATTATGGCAAGATTTGGCTGTCCAAACAGAATTGTCACTGATAATGCTGCAACTTTCAAGGCTGAACCATTGATTAAGTTTTGTGAACAGTTTGGAATCACACTGATTCACTCTACTCCTTACTATCCCCAAGGGAATGGAATGGAAGAGTCCTCTAACAAGAGCCTTGTTAAGATCATCAAAAGACTGTTAGAGGACAACAATAAGGCATGGGACTCAAAGCTTAATATTTCTTTATGGGCTGACAGAGTGACAACAAAGAGAGCCCTTGGTGTCTCTCCTTTCCATCTTGTGTATGGAATTGAGGCCATTTTCCCTTCTCAGCTTTCCTTGCCTATGGAAAAATTCTTCCAAGACTACCAAGGGGAACCTAGTGATATGATCAGAAGAATACAACAGCTGGTAGAAGTGCAGTAGATGAGGGAACAACTACTGGACAAAGCATATGATCATCAATCAAAGATCAAGTGTGCCTTTGACAAGAAGGTGAACAAAGAGGATTTATAGTTGGGAGATATAGTACTCAAGTGGGATGCACCTAAGCAAGATAAAGACAAGCGTGATAAATTTGAGGCCTTGTGGATCGACCCCTTCAAAATTTCTGACGTTTTTTCAAATAACACTTACAAGTTGTAGGATTTGGAGGATGTTGAAGTTTTTGGTAGCCCTGTAAATGGGCATTTTCTGAAGAATATTTTTACTTAAGCCATGAGTGGCTTCCCATGTCATTGTAAATATCATTTTTCTTTTGTTTTTGGATTTTATAAGTGACTCCACAACCCAACACTAATGCACTGAAACTGCAAAAGGAGTTCTTAGAGACTCATAGGGAGGTCTCTATCCCCCATGGAGCCTATATGTTAACACATAAATTTGCCACCTGCTTCATAGGAATCAAGCAGTGACTGAGATTTATCCTCAGGAGCATTATGGTGTAAATCATGTGGCATTCTTCCCATGATTTTCATAGGAAGAATGAATACGTTGAGGTCTGAACAGCTCAAGCACCCTCAAACCTATCCTCCACTCACCCTCTCCCTACCTATCACACCTCCCCCTCCTCGATACATCCTCTCAGCTCCTGACACATGTTCCACTCACACTCCACCTTGCCACCATACCTCCTTCCCCTTGCCACATCACTTGTGTGTCCTCACTCTCCCTTACACCTCATCTCCTTCTTCCCAACACCTCCTCTCACCTCTTAACACCTGCTCCATTGTCGCTCTACATCACCCCGCCTCAGTGCATTTTTCTCTTGCCACATCATCACACAGACATTTTGTAGCGCTATGGCACTACAAAATTTTCTAAAGTGCATATGCTATCAACCTACCACCTGCAACACTCCTATTGGTCACACAAGAAGATCTGCAGAGCCTCGAGGCCCTGAGATTGACTCTCGGAAGTCATGGACACCATCTGAAACATTCATGGGTGTCAGGCCTCATCCTGATCCCGATGAAGGTAGTTATTGAAGATGGGGGTGAAAATTGAGAACTTGTCTCACCCCATAAATGGAAAACATGCAGAGAGCGGTCGTAAAGGAGGACTGCCAATCTGAAGCTTCCATTATGGACATATTTTCCTGTAAAGCACATAACTACACCTGGCTCGCATCTAACATGAGAAGGCCTGAACAGTCTGATAGAGCAGGCATCGTCTGAAAGCTTTGAATGTCAGGGGTCCGATCACATTCTTGGTGGTTACAACATTTTTAGTATATATAGGCAGTTTTGATATTTTGTTAAGGTCGAATGGTTGAGCTAGGCTCCCTGCTATTGTAATATTTTTATGAAGAACACTGGTTCTATAGTTATGTATTTTTTCTTGAGACATCTTGGTTAATCTAAGTCAGATTTCTTGCTCCATCTTATTTTCCTCTGATACTGATAGAGTTCATGATTCACTGATTCACATGGATTGTTGTGACTGTATTATGATGAATGTTTGATTATAGTGATGTTATAATTTCTTTCAGTTTCTTTGAGATTTGACTTCAAGAGGATCTTATGTTTAAGTTTTTACTCCTTAGGATGTTGGAAGACATGATGTCCACAACGGACCTCTACACTCTCCTCACCAAAGTCTTCCCTCTATTCACCCTTACTCCAACTTACTAACTGAAGTTGATTACAGACCTCAATTTCTTTTGCATTCTAGTCCAGATTTCTGAGTTAGAACATTATTATCATTGATTCCTCTCCATTTGATCACCTAAAACTCATTTACATTTACTGTATGAACTTATGGGTACTGGGATTATCTTCTGTGCAATATGAGGGTGACTTCTAGTGCTAACAAAAGGATGTCATGAATCTATTGTTGGATTTGTTGGATCCATTCAACAAATATGGTTGCATGATTTTCCCTGGTCTAAGTGTGGGAGGACTCTGTCGGTGAATATGCAACATGAAGATCTATATCAATGGGTGCTAGCGGTTGGAACCCTAAGTACACCTAAAAAGGGTTGTGGCCAATAGATCTATATGGGCTCTATTATATCTATGTTGGACATATGGAAGACTCTCATTCTTTTGAAGGGAACATTTATAGATTGTACCATTGGATAAGGGAGCATCGGGCACCAAGTCAATGGAATTCTTGACTTGGTAGTGCAGAGGCACCCTTAGAGGTGAACAAATATCTTTGTACTCTTCTACAATCTTTTTGACCTAATTATGTGGTATAGAAAGGTCTTGGGCCAAGGTTGTAGGGGTCACAATGACCTTTTGTTCACCTTATGACCGAATCATGAAGAGGGAAAAATTTGTGGTCTAAGAGATTAATTTGTGAGAATGTTTTTCAAGATCAATGAAATGGCAGTGGTCATAACTACCTCTAGTATCCTATAGAGTTGTCCTCCCATGGTAATGATGACACTATGAGGTCGAGACTCATAAAAAACGTGATGTTTCCATGTATATGGTTGTCCTAAAAGAACATCATAGACTTCAAGTGGGGAAACATCACACAATACCTCATCTTTGAAGGGTTTGATGGAATAGGACAAGCAACATTGTTGGTTGACGTGAAGGTCTCATCCCTATATTAACCAACTTATGGTGTATGGTTGGGGGTGTGGCATCGTTGTTAGCTTCAATAACTTGATGGCGTCGACCAAGATCAGGTTATTCTAGATCATGTTGTCAATAATGAAATGTAGTGGGGTCCCCTACACCCACATCTATGAATGGAAGAGGCACTCTCCCTCCTCAATCTCCTTCAAGTCGTCTGATTGGATCTTTGTGGTTGCAATGGTAGCACTAGGTTTTGCATCGATGATATTCTTTCCCTATTCCAAATGAGATTCTAAGTCAAGGTATGTATCCTTTTCTGTAAGCTCGACCAACAATGAATGTTTCGAGCAACATTCATTAGTGTCATGCTAGGGGATTTTGTGGAACTCACACCAGTTTCCAGTTTCGTTCTTCATTTTCCCATTACCCTTATTTTCTTGTGGCTTGGACTAATTGTCTTGAGGTTGGCCTTCCTTTATCTATCCCTTTTTCTATGATTTAGGACCACCTTTTCCATGCTTATGTTGTTGCATATTTGCAGACCTGAACTCTCGCTTATTTCCCTCCTTAAATTTCTGCTCAATTTTGACAGCATATCGATAAGTAGCTCCTAGTGAGGATATGTCCAAGAAATCCACCCTTGTTTGGATGTACCTTTGTAGGCCACTATAGTACATCATAACCAAGTGTCTCTCAGAATCTTGAATACCCATTTTTTATAACAAGGTATGGAAGATGTTAGTATACTTTGGCACTCTCTAGTCTCTCTCCTGATGCAAAGTCATCCATCTCATATTTTGGTTGTCATAGCTTCCAACAAAGTAGAAATCATCCTTGAGGGCATCCACAAAGGCTACCTAGGTGGGTTCTCTCTCGAATGGAATAGATTCATTTGCGATGTGCCTCTCCCAATAACCTTCCCACCAAGATTCGACCTAGGGAAGGAATTTAAGGAGTGATATTTTTTCCATCAGATTTTTTTTGGATAGAGTAATAACCTTCTAGTAGTTTCGACCATTTCTCTAGAGCATCTACATTTATATGGCCTTCAAATAAGGTGATATCAAAATTAACTTGTACCTTGAAGGGTGTCGCGCCTCCAAAATGGTTTCTTGTTGAAGATGTCTCAGCCACCATCACTAGTCACCAAAGGATTTGAGTGAAGTTGTCCATCATATCGTTCCCTTGTCACACGAATGATTCCTTGGGCAACATCTTGAAAGTATCTCCTGCTATGTCATCTCTCTTTTCTTTCACCATGGGAGGTCGCTTAGGCTGGCAAGAATGGTCGTCCCCAAGAAAAAATAGCTCAAGACCCAACTCTCTTTAGCTTGACCTCATCAGGGACATGCATCTAGAAATAATAAACGACAAATTTCTATGATACCATTGATCCATATTATATTTAGAATGAAATGAGATACCAATGAAAATATAGTAGAGAACAAAAAAATACAGTGAAACCCAACTTCTATTAATGAATAACAAAATATTGTAGAACACAAACTAGCTAGAATGGTGGTAGCTTATCTCTAAAGAGAAAGATATGTCGGCTACACTCATTCAAAATAATCATTACATCACACTCCATTGCATGTTCAAAGGACCTCCTTCGCCTCAATTATATATGAGAGAGTGAGAGGAGAATAATTCCCATGATGCATGTGGGATACATTGGTCTAAGTTTACAAAATGCCATAGGCATGGAAAACTCTAGGACTTCTTGGGAGATCACCCATCCTAGTACTACTCTAGCCCAAGTGCGCTTAATTGCAGAGCTCTGATGGGATAAATTGCATTAACGTTGTAGGAATGTACTTAAAACCACTAGGAAATCATTACATGATGGTTGTATTTAATAAATGAAGATGTAATTACATTACATTCCCCATCAAAAGGGTGAATATCATGGTTTATCAAAACCACATGCTAAAAAACATTGATTCAGTGGAAAATGTGGATGTTCACTAAGGTCCACCTGGATAATTTTCTGATCAAAATTATTCCCCAAATTTGGAAAGGAATTTTGTTGAAGGTTATGGTTCCCCTTGATTGATTGAAACTTTGACCATGTAATTTTTCCAATAGGTGTTTTATCCCATTTTAAGAAGACCCATATCACTGAATTTAAAAATTAAAAAAGTAATAATAGATTAGGGTAGAACTTTGCTCGTTATAGAAAAATGGACTCACCAAAAATGTTGAATTTGTTCACTTATTAACCCACTCAAATCAATTTAGAATCATCGAAAAACTCATAAATTTTCATATTGATAATGATGATGATGATGCAATCTCAACAAAAAATTCATCATCATACTAATAAGTGGAAAAAACCCACTTATTTTTGGTGGGAACTCTTCCCCAAATCTAGCAATACTTTTTCATAAGTCATAGTTCCACCTAATTGATGGAAATTTTGACCATGAGACTTTGTCCCTAGAGATCTTGGCTCATTTTAAGATAGGGTTGTCTAATCATGCATCAAACCATCCTCTCTATCTAGTAACATATAAAATTCGATAATGAAAAATCTAAATTTTAGTAACATATTTATGCTAATTTTCCATATATGTAATTCGGTACCCATGTCGTGACTACTCCCAATTATTAATAATTGAGATAGGGATTTCATTAAGTTTAACAAAAGATTAGTAGAATGTAAAAATTAAAGTTTTTGCAAAAATAAGAAAGTTAAAAAAGCAGTACATAAAATATGTTTAAACTCTTAAAAAATGTTTGCCTCTTTTTGGATTTGAACATGTATGACAAAACAAAGACATGATTTTCTAGTGGTTTATGAAAGGTGTTTTTTTTAGAATCCCGTAGCATATGAAAGGTAAGTAAATCATATTATTTTTTAAGCAATTATTTATTTCTCAACTAGTGAAACTAGTTTCATCGTTCTCTCATTTTCACTTTGTATATTAATTTTTTTCTTTAGTTTTTTTTTATGTTACTAATTTTAGGGGACTAGTTGTGCCCTTTAAATTTCTTAACCATTTGTAAAGAAATATAAGTAAGTGTTACTCAAGAATATGCATCTTTCAAGTGGTTGGTCTTGAGTATCAATAAAGCATGTTGAAAAGCATACATAAAAGGAACGTGTTATTTCAAGTGGACATTTTTTTTCAATATTTGTTTTGACAATATTGTCTCTTTCCTATTTTACAAGTAAAGTTAGAAGTTTCTCTTGAAATAAGATCTTAAGGAGCTTATGTTTGGTAGAGTAAAAACTTGATTGTAGATATGTCTCATGGAAGCCCAATTTCCAATTAATTATGAATCTCATTTATCTGGTAAGTGAAACATAATTACTAGAAGAAAATTTAACATCTAGTCCATCACAATTTTTATCATTTTACACAACTAGAAGTTCTAACCAAAACTTGATTGATCTCAAAATTTCATATTAAATCCTCACCGATCTCCCCTTTGACATTCTCAAAAGCTCCTAGTGAGAAAGAACTATAATATCTTCCATGCATAGCATAAAAAGTCATGAATCTCTTGTTAATATTTCAAGTTTGGTTAAATATTATGTTAGGGTATATCTAGAAGCACATAATGGTTGATAATACTAAATGTGTTTGCATAATAGTTTTTAAAATCGATCGCATAAACCTCTAAAGTTCCAAAATGAAAAGTGTGCTATCTTATCTTATTGATTGATCTAGAGCTTCTTTTATTAGGTTAGACATCAAATTATTTTATTCAATATTTATATGGTAGTGGTTTGGTTAGAATAAGATTGTAAACCTCTAGAAGTTCTAGAGTGAAAATTTCTCTATCTTATCTTATTCATTGATCTATAGCTTCTTTCATTAGGTTAGACTTCAAATTGTAGATTTATATGACAATGGCTTTCTTATAAGAAGATCATTCTCTTGTATATCCCTACACTATATAAATGTTAGTGGTTTGATTATGTGAAACTTTTGAATTTCCAAAGTGAAAAGTTTTATATCTTATTCATTGATATAGAGCTTCTTCTATATTGTAAGACTTCAAATTGTTTCCTATACAAGGTTCCACATTGTGATTTTCATCACTTTGATGGAGATTTGCTTCTTAGTCATTGGAGTTGTTGGACCAAATTGGTGGAATTCATATTTATGGATCCCTCTCTTCATGGAATCATATCATTTGATGGAGATTTTTGGTTGGGAAAGTCTCACTTCTCCTTGGTTGGATGGAAATTGTGCTTGTTATTTGGTTCCCTCTTTGTGGTTGCATATCTTTGTTTAATGAAGCTTTGGGGTTTGTTTAATTGATATCGACTCGAACAGGTTTTAAAAACTAAACTTCTAATGAACCATATATCATTTGGATAATGTGAAGTGAGGACTTTGATTCCTCTTATCTTCATTGCTATTATATTAAACTTGCATTTAACAACTAGGTTGTTGTAACGTCACCTTCGTAACATTGTTTTAACCAGCATCACCTTCATAACCTAACCTTGTTTGACAATAACATTTTTTCTGCTTAAATTTTACTAAGGCTGTTATGAACCTCACATATTCAGATTTGATCTCTATAACCATTTGAAATAAAATAAAACGAGACCCCACCTTTCCAATTTGATATTTGGTGGGAGGCCAGGTTGAGTTTGTCCTTCACTGCGTGCGAAAAGAGCCTAAAAGCTCATCCAAGTTGAAATATCGATTGTATGTAAAAGTCAAACAAAAATAATATGGAGGAAAGACGTGGGCAATTCAAACACGTGTAATTGATTGATCCAGGATGCTTTCTTCGGTGAGAGGACTTTGCCATATTCGGTAGTTGTCACAGTCGTAGGCAGTAGGCAAGGCATGTGCATGCGTGGTTCCCGGTGCCGCACGTGAAATCCGTGCTGAACTCCATTTTTAATTTAAATGGCATATAAAACTAAATTTTAAATAAAATAAAAAAATTTCTTTTAACATTTTGTCAACTTTATCTCATAAGTCGACTCTAAACAATAATTTAAAATTTTAACTATAAACCATAATCTAAAAACTTCATATTAATATTATGTTATCCATCAGATTTCATTCATATACGATGGACCACATTTCTCGGGTCCGAAACAGTTAGAATACGCCGTTTGATTCTGTTTAGAAAACCGCACCTTTAAAAGCCCAGTTCGGCCCGTTGTAATAAAAGCGTAAGCTTCTTGTTGCAAGTCTAAGAAAGTGTGGGGAAACTTCATGGAGGAATCTTTAGGTTTAAGCTTCCTGCAGATCCAGAGGAAGGATCTATTATCAATGTTTTTCGTCTATGCATTGGCGGTTTCGCTGGTGTTCGTGTTTTACATGTTATTTCTGTACATTAAGCGAGAATTTATATCATGCAGAACGGTGGTCGATGGACCCAGACGGTATCCGGTTGTGGGTTCGCTGTTTGCGTTTTGGAGGAATCGAAGCAGGCAATTAGAATGGTACGCCCAGATGCTCGCAGATTCCCCCACGCAGACCATCGTTGTGGAGCGACTGGGAGGCGTTCGAACAGTCGTGACGGCGAATCCCGAGAATGTGGAACACATTCTGAAGACACGGTTCGACAATTATCCGAAGGGTGAGCCTTTCACGGCCATTCTCCACGATCTTCTGGGGACGGGTATCTTCAATTCCGA
>ML791302.1:386989-411321 GCA_009831015.1 Picea engelmannii
ACTTTCGTGGGCAAAGGCAATCGGGTGACTTACCACCAGTACGCTATGGGTCGAATGGACGCCATCTGGGGCGACGACTGTCTCGAATTCAAGCCGGAGAGGTGGGTGAACGAGGATGGCCATTTCGTCCCGCAGAGTCCCTTCAAGTTCGCAGTCTTTCATGGTGGCCCGCGGGTCTGTCTCGGCAAAGACATGGCATTTATTCAGATGAAGTATGTTGCAGCGACTGTGATTTCCATGTTCAGATTGCGGCGGCCTGTTGAGTATTCGGATGTGGGAACTCCAAAACTTATTCACTGCTTGACTGCGCGCATGGAGGGCGGTTTTCCAGTTGTTGTTGAAAAAAGGGAGGCTGGCATTATTTCACAGTAGTAGCGCTTATCTAAATTAAAACTGCCCATATCTCCATTGTTACTTCTTTGTTGATCAGTCAGCAAACAGGAAGAAGAAGCAATCGGATCTGAATTTTACACTAAGACAGTGACGGCGGTCGGAAATGTTTCTTAACATTTCCTTCGTTGCAGCGTCAAATTTATGGCAGGGTTGACATACTGTACTTTATAATCGGCCTAACCTAACCTGTACTTTATAAGGTCTGTGTTTTAGACTATGAATTAATGTATAAATGGAACATTGAAAACGAACGCTGCAATATTTGTTATCTTTCTATTTTGTATCTGCATTCATTTGGGTTTTCATTTATTCACTTTTATAAATTTTAAAAATCAAAATTTTATATTAGTTTAATTTCTAATTTAATTGCAACTTTAATATATATATATTCATGATTTAAAAAGAAACTAAATTTTTATCATATAATGATAACTTTTCTTAGATTTTCATATATCCTAACACATTTCTCCAAGGAGAAACAAAAACATTTAGAAAATGGTCTTTCATTAAATAATATTTAGAGATAATATTTAGAGATCCGAGGAAGGTGTTATTTTACTTTTGCTCTGAAAATTTAGTATTTTCGGAATATTAATAAAAATTCTCAATATTGAACTTAGGTACCTAGGTAGATAGAGTAACAATCCGTCCTCCCAATTACCCAAACTATATTCAATAAAAAAACATTTAAATCAAATAATATCATAACATAAAATATTAAAATTATGTTTTTATTTATTTTTTATTTTTACTTAAATATAATAAAATTTTAATTTAATATTTTGTTTTATTTATATTTAAAAATTATAAATAAAAAATATTTTATAATTATTAATAAAAATAGACACTTAACCTTTGTAAAATAGACACTCAAAATTAAATGTCCATATTTAATTTTATACAAATTTCACAGACACTCAACCTTATATTAAATTTGAATATATAATTATTTTATTTTATGTTTGAATATATACTTATTTGAAAAAACTTAAAAAATGTAACATGGTCTTCAAACATAGTCTTGTATTAAATTTGAATATATAATTATTGTATTTTATGTTTGAATATATATTTATTTGAAAAAACTTAAAAAAATATAACATAGTCTTCACACATATGTAGTGATGGTTTTGAATATATAATTATATAATATTTAATGAAAAACTTAAAAACCCCATTTATATATATTAATAATTAGTTTTCTAAAAAAATTAAAAACACTTTCATCTTATACCATCCATTACAAAATAATATTGACTATGCATGACTTGTTCCTTGAAAACATGTATTTAAAATTACTTAAATTCCAAATTCCAATTTCTTTTAAAGCTATGATTCTTAGGTGGAGTATCACAATGTAACAATGTACTAAGCGATGGGATCTTGAATTCTGATTTTGATCACCGATGACTATATAGGATTCTTTCTCTATGACTTCAATTTTCCCTATGGCTTTTAGAGTTTTTGTTAATACATAAATAAGTTCGAGTATATATTAATATAAATGTGACAAATAGAAGGATGGGAAGCCTTATGCATTTAGAGAAAATCTTGTTGTGAACATTAAAGTGACATGTTCTGAATTGATATGAATTGAAGAGTATAGAGGAAAGATATAGAGGAATCTTTCCTCTATAGTCAAAGATTTGTTTTGAATTGATCATTAAAGAGTATAGAGGAATCTTGGCCAGAAACTTTTAATAATTTTGGTTGGATCCACCTCATTCTTCTTTTGAGAGGCCGAGTCCTGCAATAAAAGTAGAAGTTTACTGGCATGGACTCTGACATGCCCAAATATTATACATGTGAGGAAAATGGAGAAAATGGTTGGGGACAACGACATGGGGTGGATGTTTGCTATAGTTCACAGCGGCCTTTGGTACGACAAATGATAGTCGCGCTGCTACCTCTCTCGCCGCTGTTAATCAGAAAACCGCCATGCAAAAGGGTGAAAGGTGCCCAGTAAAAAGGGTGAGTAAGTTATACATTGGTTTTATGATCACATAAAATATAAATTTGTGGGTACAGCGGCATATCTTTAAGGAATATTGAACTGCACCGACGTACCAAGATTTAGCATATACTTACCAGACTTTTCTCAACTCGTTTACTTTGCTGCGTGCTTGTTGTATGGTCCGAAAGTACAATGAATCTCATTGAAACCACATTTCTAAAAGTAGTTTTTTCATATGTTGTTTAAGTTTTGATTTTTTTCGGAGGAATTAGGTAATATGAATCTGTGTGAAATCACGATTTTCTATTGTTTAAATTATATTGTTAAATGTAGAAATAGATTCAACCAGTTGAAAAACCTCTTTATCATTTAGATTAAAAGTTGTTGATATAAGTTGTTGAAAAATAGATTCAAACAATTGAAAAACCTCTATATTTTTTTTATAGTAAATGATAAAAAATAAGTTTTGATTATTTCATTATTTTATCAAAAATATGAGTTTAAAATGAATCTAAATTTGCTTAATTTTTATTTTGTTATCAAATAACAAAATTTAACATAACAACTTTTCAACAAAACTAACAAAAACATCATATCAAACATAATTTAACATATCAAACTAGTATATCAAGTACTCATGGAAATCTTATTGGGTAGCTGAAGCATAAACTCAACAAGATTTAATGGAAAATAAATAAAACCAACAAAAACAATCATATAATGAACATTTATGAGGCAATGATAATCGATATTTTTATTATGAGAATTACAACAACCAAACACACGCTTGCAAACCTCACACTCATATCAAACAATTAGACAATATGATCACTTTAGTGTGCACGTATCCATATTCTATTTTTAGTTTTTTAGTTAATCATGGGAAATTAGTTGGCACATTTCAACAATCTCCACCTTGATAACAGTTTACCTGATATATCGTGCCCAAATTTATTCATCACCTTTCCCGCAGGAAAGAGAAGCCAAACACCATGTGCATGATTTTCTCCAATGTGGACCATTCTTCCTCCATCAGTAACCTATCTTATAAAACGATGCATTGTCCTGTTTTGATGCACTACACTGTTAGTCAAGTGCACAAAGCTTTGATCACCATAGAACACCCCATATTTTACTTGTCCAAACTTATCCAATATATCCTTGTATTATTGCAAGACATAACCTGAGGTAGGTATCCTCTTGTCCAAATCTCCTTGAATCATAACCACATACTAAATCACTGCAACCATTATAGGTGATACTTGTGCTTTTGTGCTTCTAATATAATGAAACATCCATTTCCATGATTTTCACCTAGTTTTCCATGTGTCCATTGACAACATCAACTGCATGTGAAATACTTGAACATTCCCATCACAATCATTATCACCCATTTCCATGCTCTTCACCTGGTTTTTCCATGTGTCTATTGACAACACCATCTGGATGTGAAATAATGACCATTTCATTGCATACATCAAAATTCCTACTAACATATGATACACGAGACATATAACCCTTTTCTTCTTCATTAGTTAGGACGTAAACCTGAAGAAATCTTACAATGGAGAGTCAAAGGGATTTTAGCGGTTTCGCATTATTCATACCAAATTTCCATGCCCAATATTTGTTTCACTACTCCTATATCCTTCATATCAAAGGTCCTAATCAACTGAGCCAACCTATTGATCTCAAACATGCGTTTTCTTGCAACAAGCATAATATTTAACACCAAGATAATAAATATACCATAAACACAATGGTTATACTCACTTCTTGTAAAATTTGTCTCACCATGAAGGAATCAAACACCTTGTACCATTGTCTAGTTACCTTAGGTCATGCAATGATTCCTTAGTTTTCAAACAAATCTTCTGTTTCGATTCTAAACGAACCTTTATGGTTGTTCCATATACATATCCTTATCCAAAAAAATCCATGTAAACAAGTTTTAACATCTAGCTGTACTAACTCAAGATCAAGTAACACAACATGAATAGAAACAAGATTTTAACAACTAGTCAGAAACTTTCATGGAAATCAATACCTTCCAAATACCCTTATGTTACAAGTCATGCTTTGAACCTTTCATATTTTACTATGTTTGATTTTATAAAAGGAGATTCACCAAACAATGCATCTCTATCCATGATGATTCTGTGGATAGTATGATCCCACAATTTGCATCCCTTAACATCATCACCATATCAAAGATCTACCTGTTTGATCTAGGTCCTACTTAGAATACTGATAAAAAACATAAGCATCACAACCAAATAATTTCACATTTGAGTAATCACCAGATGACCTGTTCATACCTCTTCCAAAATATTCCAGTCTTTTGCAACGGATGGTGACCAAGTTACCGGATAACACAATCGCTTCTACCCACAACTATTGTTGCAACTTGGAATTACCAAACATGCCCCTTCGATCCCAACTTCCTTGCAATAATTTCCAAGTTCCATGGATATGAACCTACCATCATCATATATTCTCAAGCACTTGATTGACTTGTCAATGTTCATTTCACTACAAATCTCTAAGCACATCAACCTTTCTACAGACCCACCTTTCTAACCTAGACACACTTCTCCACCTCGAACATTTCATTTGAAAAACCTTAACCAAATCCGGCCAAGCCGACCCAAGTGAATCTTTTCCTCTCACCTCTGAGGAATTTAAAATGGAGTCTCAGTGCTCCACCTTAACATGAACATTCCCTTGACCCAATCCTTCCAAGCTGGCCAAGCAAGCCTTCATCTCTCACCTCTAGGCCCATTTACAATGAAGTTCACAAAGCCTTTTATAGGATTCATTACATAAACCATAGGTGACCCAATAAACCAGAGGTACACATGCCTATCCAAGTCTTATAAATGTATGCCCATTTACATGCAATCAACATTTTTTTCTTTCTTTCACGGTGACTCAACCATCACCTCTCTTGTTGTTGCCTCCTCTCGAGTGATGTTGAACAAAAATTCATTTGCCAAACATACACAAACGATAATGAGGGCTCTTGCATCTAGATCTTCCTCGTCCTCATTTGTTGTGCTTGCTAGTTTCTTTGTCTTTCCCGACATTGCCTTTTGCAATCCTTGTTGCACACGGAGATCTCACATCTTGAGCTTCCATAGCTCAAAGTTATTTTTTCCATTGAATTTATCCACCTCAAAATTTGAACTCTACACTTTTTCCATTAGCACAAACCACCCATAATTGAAGCTTATAAAGCCAAGCTTTTAATATGGAGGAACAATATTATATTTCAAGGTTGAACCCCAAAATATTAATTAAGAGGTTTATGATAAAACACAAATATTTAATTACGCCGAAAGGCGTATACCTATTGGAGATGGGCACAATTAATGATCTTTTAATCTTAAATTCTAATCTGATGGTTACGTATTGAAGATGCTGGCATATTCCTAGTCGTCCTCCAAAATCAATGACTCAGATTTATTGTTGGTCACTTCTTTGCATTTATAAATGCATCCGTTAACCTGTTTACTTTTTAACATTTACCTAATCATATTAAGAAATTACTGTAACATCATATGATTTCCATGATTGCCAAGTTTACATGATTAACTTTTAGAATTCTTCAACTATCCGGGAGTTTCATTATCTGCCTCAATTATCAAATTATCAGCGTGTTTCATTTCTCATTCTCTCCCTCATTCTGTCTTTCCGCATTCACCAGCCACTAACTCGCGGTTGTGCTAGTATATATACCTTTAAACCTTTTACTAAAACAAAAAAGGTCCACCTCTTAAATAAATAATGTTATATGACATCGTCCACCTTAATTGTTTACTCTTCCTATTATGGAGATTTTACTAAAACAACGATTGAAAGAAAAAGAGAGGTTGGCTGGGTTGTTAATGGTTATTTGACCTCAAGTGGTTTGCACATTAATGGTCGATGCCACCTATTATTTATCTCAAAGATTTTTCATTGGTTTTCTCCTTGTGTCTTCGACACAACAAGCGGATCTGCTAATTTTGTAAGTTCTGTTTGCATTTATGAGCCTATTTTAATTTCATCTTTTCAATTATGTTGCTCCAATTAGTGTTAGTTTAATTATTAAGTTAATTTAATTAATTATCTTCATTCGATCATAATTGTTGTAGAATAATTAAATTAAGATAGTTAATTTAATTTATATTAAATAATACTTGTTGTAGAATAATTATAATTTAATTATAATTCTTGAATTACATATAATATCAAGATGTTCCCTTAATGAATCATAAAACCTTCAATGTTTATGGAAAATGCCCCATATCAGCTCGTTTCCATAATGAAAATGACACATATAGGCCCGTGTCCCGAATGATGAGTCAATTTCATGTACTCCATGAGATGCTCCATTTTGTAGAATTGTCTGAAGAATGATGCACACTTGTTCCTGCAACACACTCATAATGTGAGATCAAGAGCCCACATGGGATCTTAAGAAAAGTTAAATCTAGGGTATGTAACGAAATAACATCTTAGAACTTTATAATGAGCTAACTCTCTTCCATAATTTTGGATGGCGAACCACTCATCTAGTGCATTATTCTTGATTTTTTGAACTTGGGGGAATAGACTCAAATCATCATCATAATTATGATAACTGGGCTATTTAGCTTGCTTACAAACATGCATTCACGAGATTGTAAAAACCAACATAGAATCATTAACAAAGCCTGCAAAAATAACATGAAGGATATACTAAGAAACATATTCATTACAAATATGTTGTACAAGTCTGTATAGAAGAAATATAGATGGACAAGATGAAAGTATTCTTGAAACAAGTAGATATAATGAAAAAAAGGTGATATACAAAGTTAAAAACTACATATAAAACAACATAAGACTGTAAAAACTACAACATAGAATCATTAACAGAGCCTTTATATAGGAAATTTTTTATCAAATAGGACCATCAAATAAAGAGCATACATTACGGTGAAAATAGATGTCGAGCGCCCACTTCACCAAAATTTTATATAGGAAGAACTTCATCAAATAGGACCATCAAATGAAGTAAGATCAAGGATAGGCTCCATCCTGGTGCACTAAATTCCAAGCATCCTCTCCCCATAATTTTATAACATTAAAAAACAGAAAGTCCACAAGATCTCTGTAACAAAAAATTATCTTATTATAGACAAGTGACATACAAGTGAAGAATGAGAGATGATGCCTCAATTCTATTAATGCTAAAATAATAAGAAGATTCAAAGAAGATGATACATTCGTTCTATTGATGCCAAAATAGAAAAATTAAAATTGGTCCCGTTGAGAAATTAGACATAATACTATGAAACAGAACAATAAACATCTTACTACTTTACAATTTTTTTAAGCACAAAATAAAACCAAAACTAAACAAATGTAAAAAAAATAAAATGTGAAATGTGAAATTTCCACTATAAATGCTTCTACATTAKAAAAAAATCAACACATTATTCAATTCCATGATAAAATGCATTCAATTCCATGATAAAATGCATGAGATGGATTATTGAAAAAAAAAAAACACTCATTAATTTATGTGGAGAATTTATATTGTACACCTTAATTCCAATTCGGTTGAAACCGTGGAAAACATACAAAATGGAATTTCTAAGCGTATTAACAAAATAAAACCCACAAATAGTCAAAAAAAYGAATAAGACAGTCAATGATAAAAGCATGCATTGATAAAATTCATAACAATAGTGGATCTTAATTTTATAAGCTCGATAATTTCGGTCTACCTGTTGTTCATTGTTTTGACAAAACCCTTGAAAGTCCCAATTCTATTTAAAAAAAGAAAAATAATAACAGTGTGAAATAAAACTCTTGCTGAAGTTGCAGGTAAAACTACAGAAACATCAAAGAATTATATTACAAAACTCTCACCTGCTTGGCTCCATGGAAAATAAACCCATGACTCTATTATCCATCACGGAAATTATTTAGTTTGAGATGCGTGCCAACGATGAATCGTATGCAGACAACCCTTCTGGGATTTCGCTTGTTCTTGGAATCACTGGGTTCGATCTCCATGAGCATGTAAATTGCTGTAGAATTCAAACATACTAAGGTAAACTAGTTCCCTAATTTTGTGGACGCCATCCCTAACGCGGTGTAGTAATTGTGGACGCGATGCAATGCTCATTGCAAAGCTTGTTGGAGGCCCCTTCATGTTTTCTAGGTCATTGCGAATAGTTGACCGAGTGGATCGAGCTGCTTCTCTAACAACCGCATCACTATCAATCTCATTTCGTATTCACCAGTGCATCCACTTAAACCCATTTGAGATGCAAATCTCAATAACGAATGTTAAAGATTAGGTTTTAACAAAAAAAATATAGAGACCATGGTATAGAGAACTAGTGATTTGAGATGCAAATCACTGGTTCTTTCAGCATCTAAAGATATAGAGACCATGGTATTAATTGTAATAAAAAATCAAGAAATCACATGTTTGTTAGACAAAGATATCAACAAACACGAGAACGAATCTAAATCTACGCCTCTAAAGGCAATCACAATCTCATTCTGTATTCATCCTCCATCCACTTAAACCCATTTGAGATGCAAATCTCAATAACGGATGTTAAAGATTGAGCTTTAACGAAAAATATTTTAAAGATTTACATTTGAAGAGTAATTTCAAAAAGCACAAGAGAAGTGTATTTCATTTTTCTTTAAACAAAAAAAAAAACTTAAAATATCAAACAATTGACATACTTGAACTTAAACCTAGGTGACCTTCATGGCCAATGAATTTGACCCAAGGAAGATACCCTATAGTGGCAAAATTGAAAAAATTATTCCAATACCTAAAATATACATGGTGTCCAATATTGAAGATATTTCTCAATCTGATTGAGCTTCATGTGACTGGACTCTAACTTTGCAACATAAGCCTACAAAGAATCATGTGATATTAGCATTTTGTAATTTCAAGACCCAATCTAGCAGGAACTCGAAAAACCACAAACCAAAAATTATGATGGAATACCTTCTTTCTCAGTCAAGACGCCTCAATATATTTATCTAAAAATGTCAATCACTCCTCGTCTATATCAACCATTTTAATTTTTCCAATGTATATTATTTCTATACTGTGTACTCCGAGAGTTTCTCAAATAATCGATTGGAAAGACAGGTGGGACATAACCAGAGCTTTGAAATATACCTTAGCATCGAGTGTCTTGGATGCAACCTCCTATTCAAACTACACAGATCTCTTACCAGGTGGAGCATTTTCAAAACCTTGAGCCATGCAGATGGCCACGAGACAACCATCGACTGCATCAACAAGACACGATAGAGATTGAACCAAGAGTGTCATTGTCGAGAAGGACATGCATTGAAGCAAATTGTCAACGTCAATTGTCAAATGGGATAGGTATAATAAATATTTCAAACATATGTCATTAAAACTTTGTTTTCCATTCTAAGAATGCATTTGCCACATGGGCAATAAGACTTCCATTTGATGAACCAATGATAGAATAAATAAATAGGTTTAAATATTTAAAAAAAATAAGAAAATTCAATATTTAATATGAAACTATAGAAAAAATGAAAATTTATTTTGGTCAAAGAACAAAATAATACTCATTTAACATATGAACGAATTCTATATACCATGCCTTCCCACATGTATAATAATAACACTGGACCATTCCAAGGTGTTTTATAACCCTACTTTATATCACAGAAAAATAAAGGAGAGAAGAAACGATCAAACCAATATCTAAATTAAAGTAATCTAAAAAATGATGTTCTCCTAAAATAACAACAATAAAAACTGTTCTCCTAAAATAACAACAATAAAAGCCTTCACACCAAAAACATTATCATACACAATAATGAGAATCAACAAATTGATTTATGTTGGCTTTTGTGAAATGTTAAACCTTGATAAAAGCTTAATTGAACTTGATCCCACATGGTCACAACCATGCCCCCACTTCCATGAAATAACCGTGATTCACATAAGCCAATGTTCCGAGACACAAAATCATTCGATGGAATAAAAAATGCAATGAACCTGTAGGAAGACAGATTCCATATCACTCAAAAGGGCGTTAAACATAAATCAACATTATAGCGAGTGTTTAAATGCCACTCACAAAATGAAAGTAGAACATTATGAATCCTACAATAGTTCAATAAAGAATTAGAAGAAGCAAGAGTCGCTCAGGACTCACTGCTTGATGGAATGCACAAGGACTGGCTGAAGGGGTGAACCAAATGACCGTGACAAATATAGTGAGCTACTATTGGAAGAGGATAAAAATGAGAAGGTAGAGAAGTAGAATGGATATGCACAACCCAATTTCTTGATGGAGATGAAAGACTTGAAGCAGCCCCTGAGCCACTATTAGACGAGGATAAGGAATGAGAAGGTGGAGAAATAGAAGGTATATGCACAACCCAAGATCCTAGAATGAGTTAAACAACCCTTGATGATGAGATATTGGAAGACATTAAAGGAGGTGAAGATAGAAGTGATGTCTTCTCTGATGACGAGGGCGCTTGAATACTAGTCTTCACATCACGTTTGCATCACAACACAGATCTCAATAACTCAATTTCACAACACAAAATTGATTTCATTTTCTTTCTTCACTATGACATATCTAGCCTAATGACTCTCTCACTTAGGCAGATCCGCTTGACTTAGCTCACCTGCTGCAGTGGTCACGGCCAAGCCAGACACCTAATTGGTGTATGAGACCCCCTTGTTTATGGGACGAGGGACCCCCTCCGCCCAACGATTTGACTGATAAAATCTACGGAGGTATACATACCCTACCCCCTCTGGATTTGTAATTATAACCTCTATATATATATATATATATATATATATATATATATATATATATATATATATATATATATATATAAATAACTTCCCTATCATCGATCCCTACTACCATGTACAATGTAATCTATTAACAAAAAGATATATATGTATGTGGTATGTAATCTATTAACAAAAGATATATATGTATGTGGTATGTAATGTGTTAACAAAAGATATATATGTATATATAATCACGACCACATACATATATATCTTTTGTTAATAGATTACATTGTACATGGTAATAGGGATCGATGATATGGAAGCACATGTGATTCTATTTGAATCTTAACCTTTTGGCAATTTGAGTATATATTTGAGTATGAAGATATTTTAATATTATTTTATTATAATCATTTGTATATTAGTATATGATGACGTATTATTGTTATTTATAAAATAATAATATTTTGTTATTTTATATTATGTGTAGATGTTACATCCTCATATTGTGTCTTGTGATCATGCATCTTTTGAGGGTTTGTGGCATTTGATTTTTCTCTCTTGGTCATTTGGCAACATCAAGGATACTTTGTTTGGGTTATGTATATTCACCTAGAGCATACTCATACTTCGTTCTAGGCTATCACTGAGTCACACTCCTACTTTAGTGCAACTCTTATATACTTACACAATTGTTAACAGATTAACACATAGTGATATATAATTATACATCCATGAACATGAGAAACTAAGAAAACAATCACGAAACAAAGAAAAGATATACACAGAAACAGTGCAGGAGGCATGAACTGTGCCTAACACCCAACTAAGTCTTTGTTATTGCGAAATAATTACAATGTGAACATTATCAGCTTAATTTAAATCTTGGGCAAAGTCAAATGACTTGCCTCACCTCACCAAGACACTCATATACAGATTCGTCACAGCAAGACTCTCTGTCGCAATGGTCACCTCAAACTCCTACGGTGCACCTCAAGCGTGTCCTCAATCACATATTTGTTGTCCCTTCATTACTTCAAACTTCACAAATTTTGGTTCTTCCTCACACATGCCTCCAATAGACTTGTGTTTCCATACTTCCCCAAATTCATCCCAAGAGAAGGTCACCCCATATTCGTCAGAGAATCACCTCAAGGTAGCACAATTCCTCCTATGTGGAGTGACTTGGCTCCTTGAGGGAGCTCCCCCCTCTTCGTCTAATCATTCCTAAGAACTGGAAATCTCATTTTTCTCTCTTCCAAGCTTCCCTCCTTGGTTTTTCACCCTTGTGCTTTTATAGGCACTGGTTCCCCAAACGATTCTTCTAGGTGAACTGACTCGACTCATGAGTTGATTCCCTTCACAATGTTAGGTTGACATCTCATGTGGGTATGTTCGGGAGGCTTTCCTAGTCGACCTACCAAACACCTCATTCCATCGTCAGGATGACCCACCGAACTCCTTACCAATGCCCCCATTTGTCCAACCAAACCGTCATTTGGGTGAGTGTGGCACTTAGCCATGTCGAGCCAACTTGTTTAGGTGTGCCCTCCTCATGACTTAGATGATTCATTTGTTTGGTGGAGCACCCAAGTATTTCCCTCACCCCTTCGTCAAACCGCCCGTTGTCTGACTTGTGTCACAAGGCATCTTGGTTGAGTCTCCCTTCGCGCGTCGCACACCCAAGGTGTTTCCGCTCGCCCGATATAAAGACATCATTGTTACACTTCATTATCTTTGGTGCGCTCATACTACTTGCTCCATTTAGAAACCCCATATTTCGCAGGTCACCACAACGTCAAGTGAGTCAGGAACATACATATTTAACCTTAATGACATGAATGTATTTTTAATTTTTCACGAAGTTTAATTTTTGGTAATTTATATTATTGGTGACATGGATGAAATACAACATATGTGAAATTATATGTATTTAATATCACTTACATACGTGAAAGCTTGTTGTTGATGCTTATTGCAATTTATGGGGTGTTTTACAAGGGTTAAAAAAATTATAATAGGATTTAATAAATAAAAATGAAAATGAAAAAAAAAAGTGTTTTCCTAATAAAGGACCTCTAGCTACAATTTTGTTCATATCTTTTGATACAGATGATGAAATCAAATTCTGTTGAAGACCCATTTGAGGTATTGAGGAGAGTTTTCCTTGGTATAAAATACTTTTTTTGTTGTTGCCTATGGGGTGAGAAAACACTTCTTGAAACTCAAGGGATGTGCAGCCATAATATTTCACAAACCTTTGGTACTTCAATCAATCATATCTCACAAATCGAGAAATGAAATGAAATTCCGTAAAAAGCCCATTTGATCCAGTAGTGAGTCCTTTAAAATGAGCTATATTAATCCCTCTAAAATGTTTTGTATAGGTCCTGGAACCTATATAAAGTTTGCATAAGATAGTTTCCCTATATTGTATCCATTATTGTGCTCCTACGACAACCATACAATTGTGGGTAAGTTGAGAAAGGGATGAAATGATGTTTCCCAAGCTTTCAGATGTTGCATGTAGATATTTTAAGCTATAAAATGGTTGTATGAATGTGCAATAATGTTGAATATGATAGAATTGATTGTAGAGGGCCACAAAGGATGCCAAGGGTTTGTAGTGAAGCTTGAGTTGTTGTAGAGGCTATGGAACCTCCATGGGAAACATGGAAACCTTGTGAAATTTCTAAAATGTTGCACACCAATGGATATAGTGAATCCATATAAGGATGTCCTACAACGGTGAGCGAAGGTCAGAGGGAAGAAAAAACATGTAATGCATGTGAACCAATTATGATACTTACAATGTATGGCCCAATAAATGGACTCCAAGAGTTCCAAAAGGAGGTTGGATATTGATGCAATATTTGAACCAGAAATATTTTTCAAAGCCTAGTTCCCATGGAGTGGTAACTCAATCTAATACCAATGATCCATATTTTGAGGGATAAGATTCAGAAGGCTTGAATGTCGAGAGAGGAGGAGAGAAATCATACAAATATTCCATGAAATTAATCACAAGAACATTGATGAAAATCCATGAAAATTTTCTATAGGCTATATAAATCAGTTGCTGATGAAACTACAAATATAGATAGAGTCAGCTATGCAGAGTCCAAATATACATTTAAAAAAAAAATTATATTTTTTACTCTTTTAATCTATTTGTGTCTTCGCATATATCAAAATCCTAGAATACATACATCTTTTATTTCTTCTATAACTTTTTGTCAGCTTAACCATTTATAAAATGAGTTATATGCTGTAATAGAAGAGATTGATATCTATGATCTAAAAAAAATAAATTATTTTGATCATGTTAAGACCCTCGTATCCCGCAAGAACGAAAGGCGTTGTAATTTCAAGTGTATATTGAATTTCATAATTAAAAATAAAATAAAATTAATTTTATAAATTTTCAAAAAATTCATCGCACTATAAAATGGGTTCTCTACAATTCTACAAGTTTTTGGAAGGAAATTCCATTGTTAAGGTACTCAACACCTGCATGAATGGAGACATATATCTTATATTTTGTTGGAAAAATAACACACCACTATTATAAAAAATAAAATTTCACATAGTTATTCACAATTTCTGTAATACCACAAGGTCGAGCCCCTACTGAATTGTAATTGTGTTTATAGGCTGTTGAACCAAGTGTTTATAAGTTGAGAGGCTTATGTGAATATTAGGCTAGAGAGCCTAGATGCTAAGACCAGTGCACCTATTTTTTCATATGTAATTATACATATCATTAATATAAAATACATTGCTGTGTGTAGACCGACCAAGAAGAAAGAGTTATGGGGGACTAAGCTCCACTAGGTTGGGTAAGGGAGGGGGGCTATGAGACTGGGAAAAAGGGATAATCTTAAGAGCTCAAACCCAAGAGAATAATATATATTTATTTTCCAAAGGATGCGATGAGGATATTAATTTATCGTAAGTTTTTCTTGGAAAGGAGATGAATCCCAAGTGGAGGGACTTGTGCTCCAAGTGAGCCATGTGTCAATTAAGGTACATGCAGATAAAAGTGGGAAAAACTGTTGTTTGGGGGCTGTTCAAGGAGATTTTCCATATTTCCATCCATGCACCCAGAGACTGAGCACGTAGATAACCTTCCCCTCCATTATCGACCCTGTTCATGAACACACGGGAGAGAAAAACTATGAAGAATTGAGTTAGACCATACTTCTTGAAAAGCACAGTGTGCCCATACATTGCCTGAGCCTGTGTTGAGCCTTAATGGTTTCTGTTGCTGCCATCATCCGTGCCATACCCGAGTTCTGTTGTTGCCATCATCCGTGCCATACCCAAGTTCTGTTGTTTCCATTGCCCTTACTCATTTGACTTAGAAGTTGGATAAAATAAGCATGTTGTTAGGCCTGTGGGTTTGAAGAGGCAGGTTGTTAGGCTCATGGATTGAAGAAGCAGGTTGTCAGTCCTGTGAGAAACTCTCTCCAGGTGAGAGATATTGCTAGGGAAGTGAATTCTCCTAGAGGGAGCCAATCAACAGCTACAGAGCTCTGAGAATTCTTGTTTGTCCTGTTGCTGAAGCCTTGGAAGAGAGGTGGAGCAGTCAATGGATTGTTGAACAGTGAAGGTGTATACTTCCCAGGGTGGGAGAGGCATGTGGGGAATGAGAGGTTGTGAGATATGTTCTTAAGTTGGCTCATGGGAGGGAATCCTTCCTGATGTATTGTGCAACTTCCCGTAGTCTCTGCCTAGCCTAGGAATCCCTTACCTGGGTGGAGTTTAGTCCTAGCATGGGGGTGACCCACTGCTAAGAGTGATGATCAATGTGGTCTAAGGCTGGGAGGTTCATGGAAGGTTTGCATGCAGTTGGTGGACATAAATTAAAATATATGTATCAATTGTGTTAATGTCACACTGTGTTTAAGTACATGTCTGTTATTTATAAGAATTGCATGCATTTGCTGCATGTATGTTTTACTATTAATTCTGCATAAATCTGTGTTATAGAAGAATGTTTATGTCTGTTTAAATTTACATTATAAATGTATGTTAACATAAATTAGATGTTGTTTTTAATTTATTAAGTAGGATATTTTCTGCAAATGAAAGTGAGTCATTCTGTAAGGTGGCATGGCCTGGCCCTGGGATGGCTAGGGACGCTACAAATTTATATCAGAGCATCAAAGTTTTTCGTTTGCATGACCGGCTTAGAGTTCGAGGTATGTTACAAATTGGTATCAGAGCCCATGGTTTCAACACTGAACCTGGATAGGCTATGAATGTGGAATTTAGAGTCAAAATTCCACAAGGATTAGATGTACAGAGTGCCAGAGCAGCGGTGAGAGAGATCATGGGTGTTAATGGAAAGATCAAGAGAAGTGGAGGAGAAATTGTCATAGCGATTGTGGTATTGGACCATAATATTTAATTTGTTCCATAGGATCTACGTAGGGGAGGAAGACCCTTCCCAACCATCAGATCTGGAAAAGGTGCATGACGGTTAACCCTAAAGTCCTTCAGACTTCGTTACTTTGGTGAGTTTTAAATTTTCTGAGAAAGGGGCTGAAGAACGAAGCTTCGAAGTCTTGGAGTGACTATCAACCATATATCATTCGGGAGAAGGCAAACCATTGGATTTTCCAAGGGGTTTGGGGGTTTGGTGTTCGGGGAAATTAATTGAAGTGCATGCAGAATGGAGTTCCTCCTGAAGTCCGGAACTCATGTGGATTTTTCGTGCTTGAGGAAACATGTTCACATATTAAGAAATGTTTGGAATTTTGACAGTCTAGGGGTTGTGTGGTGTTCAACAGTGAAATCCTTCGAAGTCCTGGAGCTTTGAAGTCCCAGAGCGCCGGAGTGACGTGTACTTAATTTGAAAGTTCGACATTCTGGAGTTATAAGGTGTGCTGGAATGGAATCTCCTGAATCTCGAAGTGTCGAATTCCCAAAGCGTCGGATATGATGTGGCATAATGACATGACCTAGGGTGACGTGGACCTACCTTAATTTTTCCACGTGTCACTTTTTTTTGTACCATTTATAGGCCCTTAGAACCAATTGGGACTTGACATGTGTCGCTCGTCAGTGGGGCCACATGTCACCACATTAATTGTATGACATTTGAGAAAATGATATTGCCATATTCGCCAATTTGGCATTCAGAAGGAATGAAGTGTGATGAAGGTGAAACCCACAAAGCTCCGAAGAGTGGAGTAAATCCTCACCATTGATCGGGAGAGGAAATGTGGTAGTAGATCCCGTAGTCCGAAGAATTGGCACTGCGGAGGATTCAAAGCATAAGAAGTTGGGGTTGAGGACTCTTGAAGGCTTGAAGTCCAGATTCCATCTTAGTCGTTGATTACAGTGAACACATGGTGCCAGATCCCAAGGTCTGAAGACTTGGTACTCCATAGGAATTGAGTTGAAGGTTTCTTTGAGTTGAGAACTCTCGAAGGCCAGAGTTAATCTCGACCATTGATCGAGAGATGATACGTGGAGGCAAGAGAGAGGATCTCCGGTAAGTCGACACTCTGGGAGATTTGTGGAGAGGTGATTTGGAAGGATCCGAAGCCTGGAATCCTAGAGTTGATCATGACCATTGGTTAACAGGAAGGCGCGGTCTGTTGATTTGTTGTTTGTGAGTTCACCAATTCGACAATTCGGGAGGCAACGCAATATGGAGCCTCAGAAATCCTAAATCTTGGAGTCTCGAAGCTCCCGTTGACCGTAGATATAAACAAAGAATGAGGACCGTCGATCAATGTGTCCTTTGAGTATTCATAAATTCGACATTTTGGGTTGTGCAAGTGTAAAGTCCGTCGAAGCCCGAAGTTATGAAGTCGTGGAATGTTGAAGTGACGTGGAATGATGACATCACCTAGGGTGATGTGGACCATTGTATGCATTCCACATGTCAATTTTTTCATGTATTTGGTATGTCTGTTGTACCAATGATAACCAAACATGTGCTAACCATTAATTGGATCACGTGTCACCTGTTAGTTTGGCCATGTGTCCACTCCTTGTTTTCGACATGTAGCACCCCTATGGTGTGTGAGTATTTATAAGGCTCTGAAATTTTGGATATTCGACGTTCGGAGGAAATGGATTGAGAAGAAGGAAGATCTTCCGAATCCCGAAGCTCCGAAGTGCCAGAGCTCTGAAGCTCCGAAGACGCAGTTGTTCGGAAGTTCACCACTTCGACGTTCTGAGGAAATGAGAGGAGGTGAAAGGAAATCCTCTGAAACCCGAAGTTATGGATCCCCAGAGGCCAAAGAACAATATAAGTAGCTTGTATCCAGCACTCGGCCACATCCCATGGTCACATGCATTCAGGGGCTGATGAAAAAGGGCTAGTGCTCGAAAATTGTTTTTAAGAACAGAAAAGGGGTTAAAGAAGGAGCCCGTGAGGTTCTTGATTGTACAAACCTACACTGAGCGAAGTAAATAAGGCATGTGAACCTGAAGAGAGGATCCAACACGGATCCAAGAGCCAAATCAACTCTAAGATGGAAGAATCCATGTACAGGGATTGCATCACTAAAAAGACAAATTGTTCAAGTATCCATAACTTCCTGCTCAAAACTCAGAATTAAGTATGGAAGCAGGCATTAGAAAGGTATTGAACAATAAAAGATAATTGTTCACCTAGAAATTGGATCTGAATAGTCAAATTCTCAGGAAATGAGTAACATGAATTTTGATATATATTATTGAACTAGAATGGTTCAAGTTTTCATGAAATTATTGAGAACAGTTAGCCTGACAAAGTTTTGTTGGTTGCACATTTTTTTTTGTAGAGTTAATAACTGTCAAGAAGAACAGAGTTATCACAAAGTGCAAAGAGATGGATGATGCACAAGAGGCTTACAGTTAGGAATATGAGATTAGAGGAATGGATGTCCATTTGGGTATGGAAGGAACAAAATCCAATGGGCATGGAGAAGGAAAAGACGATAACATGAATATGGTGGAGACCATTCAAAATTTGCAGAAAGATGTCCAGAGTCCCAAGGATGATAATGAAAGGCTTATGAAAGACAAAGATAAATAGGAAGAATTCAATATGAAGTTAATGAAGATCCTGGACAGAATTGAAAATAAGTTGTATAAGGAGAGTGGCTCTAGCAAATCAAGAAGCCACAAGACCCTTGAGGAAAAAGGAAGATCCAGGAGTGATAACAGACATCATCATCACTCTCAAAGACACTCCAAAAGGAGGGCACATAGCAGCTCAATTCCATCCCCTACCAGGAAGCATAAGAGGTCTTGGATGGATGAATGGAAAGGATAAATGAACAATATCAAACCTCCTACGTTTTATGGTGAGCGCAAGAAGGATGAAGATATTGATACATGGTTGCTAGGCATGAGAAAACATTTCCAACTGCATAATTATTCTTCTCATGCAAAAGGAAGAATTGTTATCTACCAGCTTAAAGGAAAGGCATCCATGTGGTGGGATCAACTTGTGCAAGTGCAACACATTAGAGAAAAGAATGTTACATGTAAGGAATTCAAGAAGCATTTTGAGAAGAAATACTTAACCAAGAGGTATTATGACAAAACGTTGAAAGAGTTTTTCGAACTCAAACTGGGAAGCATGACCATTGGTGAGTATGAAAGGAGATTTTTAGAATTTTTGAAGTATGTCTCCTTCATCAAAGATAATACAGTTAAGATCCAGAGATATTTGAGTGGGCTTCCATCTTTCATCAGTGATAAAATTCAACATGATGATCCTAAAACTTTGGAGGAAACCATAAGAATATCCAAGTTCTTATATGATAAAAAAAAAGGAAAGCCTACTTTCCAGAAGGCTTGGGAGGACAAGAAGAAGTTTAAGAGGGAATAGAGGAACAAGGGAAACAAGTTACCATTTTTCAGAAACATTCCTCAAGGACAACCATCTTTTAGAGAGAAAAAAATGGCTGTGGTAGGTTGAAAAAGGCTAAGGCAACCACCTATTCAATGTTGGGGTTGTAGAGGAGACCATACGTATAGATATTGTCCCCACAAAAGTGACAAATTGAGAGATGTCCACAATGTACAACAAGCTGAACAAGTGGAGGACATGGGAATAAGTGTTCCAAGGATCTATGCAGCCCTGGAAAACAAGCAAGAAAAGTTTTACTCACACATGATTGAAGTAAAAGGTATGATCAATAACCGCGCATTTACTATTTAAATAGATTAAGGAGCTAGTCATAACTATATATATATTCTAAGGTATGGAAATATTGCAATTGCCAAGAAGCAAACATTGGAAATCTTGGTTGGTGCAACTGCCTACAGGAGCCAAGAGAAAATTTGTTGAGTTGATTAAAGCATGTCCAGTGGACATAAATGGGATGGGTACCAAGGCATATTTGAACATCCTGCCCTTGGTTTCATATGACTGTCTAATTGGTATGGATTAGTTGGACCAACACCATGCCATCTTAGACTGTCATAACAAGGCATTTACTTTCCTGAATGAGGAAGGGAACCCAAGAAAAGTCCAAGGAATTCCTAGGGTAGTTACTATCCGAGAGATCTCAACAATGCAGCTGAATAAGTGTTACAGGAAGGGATGCCAAATATTTTCAGCTCATATGGAGGAAGCACCTAAGGATAAGGTGCCAAATCTGGAGGATCATGCATTCCTGAAAGATTTTGAGGATGTGTTCAAGGAGATACCAGGACTACCCCCAAAGAGAGATATTGATTTATCTAAAAATTTGATGCCTGGAGAAGCTCCAATATCTAAGACTCCCTACCAAATGAATACACTAGAGCTGAAGGAGTTGCAAATGCAGCTTGAAGAGATTTTGAAGAAGGGGTACATACACCCAAGTATGTCACCTTGGGGTGCCCTAGTTTTACTTGTAAGGAAGAAAGATGGTACATTGAGGTTGTGTATTGATTTCAGGTAGTTAAACAAAGTAACTATAAATAACAAGTATCATTTTCCAAGGATTGATGATCTCTTTGATCATTTAAAGGATGTAAGGATATTTTCAAAGATTGATCTCAAGTATGGATACCATCAAGTAAGGATCAAAGATGAAGAAATCAGAAAGACTTCCTTTAGGACAAGGTATGGCCATTATGAATTCACAGTGGTGCCATTTGGGCTATCAAATGCGCCAGTTGTTTTCATGTGCTTAATGAATGGTGTTTTCTGGGAATACTTAGACATGTTTGTCATTGTATTTTTGGATGACATCCTTGTATATTCCAATTTAGAAGAAGAGCTTGAGCATCACTTGAGGATGGTGTTACAAGTGTTAAGAGAGCACCAATTGTATGCCAAATCGAACAAGTGCTCATTTTATCATAACCGAATTCATTATTTGGGGCATATCATATCCGAAGAAAGGATAGCAGTGGACCCTGAAAATATTGAAGCTATTAATGGGTTGACAACACCTAAGAATGTGACATAATTCATATTCTTCATGGGTCTAGCTGGCTACTACAGAAGTTGCATGGTTTTCAAGGATTTCTCACCCGATAACTTCCTTGCAAAGGAAGGGGGTGAAGTTTTAGTGGACAACAAAGTGTGAAAAGAGATTCCAACAATTGAAGAAGTTGTTAACCAGTTCTCCAATTCTGAGAACTTTCGATCTGAATGAAGATTTTGTGGTTTGCACTGATGCATGAAAATAAGGACTTGGTGGATTCCTCAGTCAGAATGGGTTTGTGATATGTTTTGAATCCAAAAAATTGAAAGAGCATGAAATCCTCTATGCCACTCATGATTTGGAATTAGCAGCCATAGTGCATGCCTTGAATAAGTGGATGCACTACCTCATGGGAAAAAGGTTTGAGATTAGGATAGACCATAATGGTTTGAAATATCTATTTGATTAGCCAACTCTAAATTCCAAACAAAGTAGATGGTTAGAGTTTCTCTATGAGTATGACTTTGATATCAAGCACATCAAAGGAAAAAATAACAAAGTGGTTGATGCACTCATCAGGAGAGTCCATGAAATACATGCTACATCCATTATCATGTATCAAACTGATCTTAAAGGCATAATTTCTAAGGCTGCAAAAGAAGATTTGCAATACATGGAGTTAGTAACAAAATTACAGCAAGGTAAAATGCAGTAGAAGGTTGAAGATTATAAATTGGGAAATGATGAAATTCTCTTGTACAGGAACATAATTTATGTACCCAATTCTCATGAATTGAGGAGTATGATATTGAAAGAGATGTGTAATGTGTGTTATGTTGGACACCCAGGATATCAGAAAACAGTTTCAGCAGTCAAAATCCAATACTATTGGCCAAACATGGAGAAGGAAATTGTTGAGTACATTGCCAAATGTTGGGAGTGTCAAAAGGTCAAGGTTGAGCATAGGCACCCAACTGGGTTTCTACAACCATTTCCCATTCCCGAGTGGAAGTGGGAAGTGGTGTCAATGGATTTCATCACCAAATTGCCCAGAACAAGCAAGCAACATGATTCTATTATGGTGGTGGTGGAAAAACTTACTAAGGTTGCCCATTTAATTCCAATGGAGATTACTCACAAGGAAACCAATGTTGCTGATATTTATATGAGGGAAGTAGCACGCTTGCATGGCATACCCAAGACAATTGTGTCTGATAGAGACCCAAAATTTACCTCAAAGTTTTGGAGGGGATTATTCAAAGGGTTCAAAACAAATCTGAACTTCAACACAACTTTTCATCCCGAGTCTGATGGAAAAATAGAAAGGGTGAACCAAGTGATAGAGGATATGCTAAGGATTTACGTGATGGAAAAAATATATAAATGTGAAGACTATCTACACTTGGTAGAATTTTCCTACAACAATGGGTACCAAGCATCTCTAAAGATGAGCCCATTTGAGGCACTTTATGGAAAAAAGTGAAACACACCAATAAGTTGGGACAACCCAACTGATAGAGCAGTAGTTGGGCCTGAATTACTCAAGGAAATGGAAGAGAAAATGTCAAAGATTAATCATAATTTAAAGGGTGCTCAAGACAGACATAAAATCTATGGTGATAAGGGAAAAATTCACAAAGAATTATGTATTGGATATCATGTATTTCTGAAAGTGAAGGCCAACATAAGTTCCCTGAAATTGGGAAACTGTTCCAAGTTGGTAGCTAGATACTGTGGACCATTTGAAATCCTAGAAAAGATTGGGACTATAGCTTATATGCTTGCATTAACTACATCTATGACCATTCATAATGTATTCCATGTATTATTTCTTAAGAAATATATACCTGATGTTAATCATGTTATTGATTGGAATGTGATTCAAGTGGAGCAAGAAGGCGTTTTTCAAGTGCATCCGGTACACATTCTGGACCATAAAATCAAGCAGCTCCTAAATCGAGCCATTGAGCTTGTAAAGGTCCAATGGAACTAGTATGGTCCTAAGGATGTCACTTGGGAGCACAAAGAGGCCATGAGGGCAGAATACCTGCATCTTTTTGAAGATTTTTGAAAATCTTGCTGTAATATGTAAATATGATGCACTGAGGACAATGCATAAATAAGGGGAGGAGATTGTAATACCCCAAATGAGCCCCTGTTGAATTGTAATTGTGTTTATAGGCTGGTGATCCAAGTGTTTATAATATGGGAGGCTTATGTGAATATTAGGCTGGAGAGCCTATTTTTGTATATGTAATTATGCATATCATTAATATAAAATACATCGTTGTGTGTAGACCGACCACGAAGAAAGAGTTATGGGGGAAATAAGCTCGACTAGGTTGGGCAAGGGAGGGGGGCTATGATATTGGGAAAAGGGCTAAGCTTAAGAGCTCAAACCCAAGAGAATAATATATATTTATTTTCTAAAGGATGTGATAAGGATATTAATTTATATTAATTTTTTCTTGGAAAGGAGATGAATCCCAAGTGGAGGGACTCATGCTCCAGGAGAGCCATGTGTCAATCAAGGCGCATGTAGATAAAAGTGGGGAAAACCATTGTTTGGGGGTTGGTCAAGGATTTTTTCCATCTTTCCATCCATGCACCCAGAGATTGAGCATGCAAATAACCTTTCCCTCCATTATCGACCATGTTCATGAATGCACGAGAGAGAAAACCTGTGAAGAATTGAGTTAAACTATACTTCCTAAGAAGCACAATATGCATGTACATTGCCTGAGCCCATGCTGAGCCTTAATGGTTTATGTTGCTACCATCATCCATGCCACACCCGTGTTCTATT
>ML791302.1:434981-445421 GCA_009831015.1 Picea engelmannii
TAAAATTTCACCTTTATTAAAATATTAGTTTTGAATTTTATATTAATTGAAACAAAGAATCCACATGCTTTAAGAGCAATAACATTACACGTACACAATGCCAAATATTAATATGTATATTATAATTGGAAATATCAATTACTAATATAGAAATAGTAACATAATTGGAAATATCAATTATAAAGAAATAGTAATTCTTTACTAGTTAATTGAGTTAATTTGGTTGATGAACATTAATAATATGTTTTATTAAGAACATGTGTTTCATTTTAAAAGGTCTTAAGTTCAAATCCTCACCTCCACTTTACAATTAGATTATTATTTATTATTTATATAAAAATGAGTGAATATTCATAATGAAATATCATTTATTGAATATATCTTCTAGTTATTAATCTTTAAAGATGTAATTAATTTATAACTTATTTTTAAATTATTTTAATACATTTATTTTTTAATTTAATAATCATTTTTTTTTTTTTTTTTTTAAATTGAGGATGATTCAATCCTCAATCACAATAATAACTTTATTTCACCTAGTTCCATAAATAGTTTTACAATTTATAATTGGTGATAGGTGATATTGTTCTTTCTTATTTGTTTTGGTTTTATCTTGAATTTTTTTTTGTGTTTTGAGCCACATCAACTTTAAATATGGTTGGATTTTTTTGTGTGTTTTATCTTGACTACTGTGAGTTTTGAACATTAACCTTCTTAAAAAAAACTCTCAAAATCCAATCACACTAACGAGATTCTACAATAATTTTTTTAACTAATTTAAAAATAATTTTATATTCATTTATTAGAACTATTTTTTTTGTCCATCATTTTCTCTCTCCAGCATTGGTATTTTTTAAAGCTGCGTTCACTATTCAAACAATTCTGGCTGCTTATCCAATTACATTTATGTATTGAGTGAATCCACCCATGGACAATGATTTTGGGTAACCCAACGCATCCATTTATAACACTTTATTGCCCGTTGCATGCATTTCCGTGTTTCCGATCTTCAACAATTAAATCACTAAATAAACGCGAAGATGTCAAAGTTTTGAAATCTTCCTTTTCCTTTATAGATCACAACAATCTACAAGAGACTCTCATAGACAAACAACATGTGCTTTTATCATTTTCCCTAGTTGAGATTCTTGTAGAAATTGGAGCTATCATAAGGATTTTGGTGGATTGACAATGTTTAATATATGAGGCTAAATGATTAGAGGATCAAGAAAATAAAGGATTTTGGTGGATTAATATATGAGGTTAAATGATTAGAGGATCAAGAAAAGTTATTTGTATATTATATTGGTAAAAATTCAACTCTTATAATTATTATGATGTTGTGTTGGTGTAGAAGGATGATTGGTTCAGGGCGTTTTCATCTTCCAAACTTATGTCATTTAGGGATGTCATAAAAACACATCTTCCATTTCAAATGTTTTGAAAAGGCTTTTACTATTCTTAGTGCCTATCATCCATTTCAAATGCTTTGAAGCCTTCTACTATTCCTAGTGCCTATATGTAAATTCTAACCTTGTACAATATCTACTGCAAACAGATATTCAGAAAAGAACATAAAAGATGCAATGGCAAATACAAACATTACACAGAGATTTTTTCCCTGGAAACCCAAACCGGGAAAACCAACATATTCTATATTCATTCATTGTGTTACAATGTTTACAATACAAAATACATATAGGAGCCAGCGGCATCCAAAACCTAACCCAATGACCTGGATTAGTCCAAAACCCTAATTCCTTAACCGGAAATAGAAAACCATCGGCAAAGAAACCATGTGCCGAAAAACCACCTAAATATAATGCGGTCCCGAAAATGCAGTCTTGATGCAAAAAAAATAAATTTCGGGGGCGTTGCCCCTGAACTCCCGCGTGGGGGGTTCCGCCCCCTTGCACCCCCCTCTAACCCCCCTACGCGCCCCGAGCAGATGCTCAAACACTACTACTCATGCAAAGAATATAACACATACCCAACACTATATAGTTGAGCATGCTAATGAGGTGTCAATAGTGGAGATCACAGTGCTAGAGGTAACTCATCTACATTCACTATATGAAAAAGATGTGGCTTTTTGTAGAGTTAATGGGTATTGGCCTACTACATTATCTTTGTACAAATGGATCCATTCAACTTGGACAAATAAGTGTGAGCTCTCTTTGTGCTCCAAAGGCTTTTTTATTTTTCATTTTTATGATCATGTTGATTACCATAAGTGATTGAGGAGGATCCCTAGTTTCGAGAAGTGCATGAATTTTTACAAAACCTTGCTTATGAGAATTTTATCCTAACTCTATGTTAGTTATTAGAATTCTAGTTTGCATTCCTCTTCTTAATTTGCTTTTACATTTATGGTATTTATCAATTTTTGAGGATACTACAAATGCTTTGGTTAAATATTGACATAGTTATTGTGGGGTTATGCACATATACTTGTATCTATGTTGAGATATACCTTAGTAAGGGTTGCTCAAAGAAAATGTTTCTCAAATGAAATTTTTTAAATGTACATAGATCTTGAATTATGAGAACACAAAATTCAAGTGTAAGATATGTCAACTTTCGGGGCCTCTACAATCTACTTGTCGTTGTGCGTGAGCTCATCCTCTTAGAAAAAAGGAGACCAAATAAAAAAAAAAAAGATGGAATTTTCTAGAGGAATTGATTCCAGATAATGGCATTAATTTAAACGAGGTAAACCAACAATCTCAAGTGTAGATTGGGGCATCCACTCCTACCTCAAGGGATAGAGTAGAGGATATGGATATAAGGTTTTCCTCATCAAGGGAGGTAGTTGTACTTGAATACCCTCCAAATGGAACAAAAATACTTCATGAAATTGATACCTTTGATTCAAATAAGGAACTAGTAAACTCTATGAATCATAATCTTCTGCCTTCTAACTTACAATTAGTTACTATGGTTGTTTCTTCATGGGGGTGGCAATAATTTAAAAGGAAGGGGAGAAAGGGAAAAATGGAGGATTATTTTTTAAAAGGTGATAAATGACATGTATGATACATATGTAATTTTACTCTTGTAAGTGTAGCATGCATATGTACTCTTATTTATTTTTGTATCATGCTTTGAGAACCTAAAGAATTTAGTGATTTTCATTCTATAATGGAATAGAAATAGTGATTTTTTTCTTGGAAAAAAAAAGAAAAAATGTAACTTTGTATTTTGGTTCTTAACATGGAATGATATAAGAGTTTTAATATCTTTGTGTATAGTTTCTTTCTGTCTCTTTGTTTCATTCCTTATTAAATGGTACAAATAAATGAAAATTATGGCCATATGAGAATCTTGTTTCTATGTCAAGACATGGTTGAGCAAAGAAGATGATAGGGTAGAGGCCTAAAAATGAAGGAAATTGTAGTAGAGAAACAAGACAATGAGATCATATCTATATAGGATTGCAGGGAACAATTACATTATTAAACTTACAGGATAAACTCAAGATCTTCAAGATGCAACATCTAAATGATAGGAAGTAGTTTAAGGAAGAGAATGCACAAGTAAGGGATGCATTATAAAAACAAACTAGGGAAGTTGAGAACAAGCTAGAGAGGATTGAGGAATTGGGGGTAGCTATCCATCAAGCCATAGAAGTAGTAGAATAAATTCTCTCTTATAGACCCCCATGCTCAAACATACATTTTGTTCCTTAGGAAACAATGGTACAAGTTTTAACTAAGGAATATTTCCAATCACTTCCCTAATGAGCTAGAAAATTAAGGGGATTTCATAAATATTTATCAACAAAGTCACAAAAGTGGTAAGGACCATAATTGTGAGTTGTACCTAAATAATTTTGTAATACCACACCCATACAAGTGGTCCCACTATCCTTATGTGGGGATGTGAAACTCGAGGAATTTTTCTCCTTGGTTCATAATGAAGAGGAGAGAGCTACAAAATTTTAAGGATAGAAGGAAGAGAAAGAAAACAACCATATATGGGTTAGAGCACAGACAATAAGGCCTAATGATGTATTGAAAACTAATGCAGACCCCCCTTCTCTCCTAAGGGTTGCACGACCTCCCGGTCTAGGATCTATCAAGATACTAAGTCTGATTGACTCTCAGGGTTCCTGTTAGACCCCAAACTCACTTACACAGGTCATTTTCCCCAATTGCGCAAGTTGTCTGAGACCCGCAGATTCTCTCCCAAGAATTGTTCAAACCTCAATGCCAAATGGGCACTAGCTCCTCTCTGTAAAGGCCTTTCTCCCTTGTGACCACCGATGGTGACCACGTGCTTGAGTGAAAGGCATGTCATGATTTTGCGTTTTGCAACCCTGGGAGTACTTCTACCTCCATTCACCTGATAGTCGAAATCGCGATGACCCAAGATCTACGGTCCAGATTTTCCCTTGATCGACGACTGGGATCAAGTCGACGTTTCACATTTTGCAACTTTGGAGTTCCCTTGCCTCCGTTCTCCCGATAGCCAAAATCACGATGACTTTGGATCAACGGTACAAATCTCTCCTCAAATCTGACGGCCACGATGATTTCGGGACTTCGCGTTTCACGAAGTCGAAAGACTTGTCACCTTCGGTCCTTTGATCCCCGAAATGCCGATATTCCACCCTGGAAAATCAGTGGTCCAGATCTCTCTTGGATCCAACGACTCAGATCAAGTTGCAAATTCGGGCTTCGCGAATTCTTAGCGTTCCTCCCTTTGACTTCTCCACAATGCGGGTCAGTGAAATGTTGATCATTCACCACACGTCCGTCTTGATGGACGGTTTCGATTCTCTAGCGTTTAGATCGAATGATTGAGGTCTTTTCCCCCTTGTGCTTACACTATCTTCAAAGTTAGAAGATCTTCTGTGTGTTCAAAGGTTTCGAACCTTTGCTCCTTCGATGGGTCCAGTTCTTGGATCCTTTAGCACTTATGCAAAGTGTTATTCCTCCTGAGCTTGGTCTTCTGAAGACTTTGACTTCCTGCACACACCTTGTGTTTTAGGGATTCGATAACTCATATTCAGAAGGATTTCTCAAAGATAAATTCCTCTTGCCTTCCTCGCATTCTCCTTTCCTAACTCTTCAACTTCTTGAAAACTCCCTTCAACACTTAGCCGAATCTCAGATCTGTGAACTCCTTGCACCAGATCTTTACACAAGACTTTGGGTTCTTGCGGATGACTGTGCACCCTTCCACCAGTCTCTTTGCACTCCTTGCAAAGGGACAGTTTCGTGTTATCTCTTCTGAGCTTCAGAATCAAGATAGATCCCGTTAATGCACTCCTTGCATTTTGTGTGCACACCTTGCACTATTTCAATAGAAGAGAAACAATTGAAACTTATCCTAACATTCACAGTTCCATTCCCTCATAACGAAATTCAATCAAGCACTCATTAAAAAAAACAATAATAGAGAATTGCAAACAACGTCCACCCCACGCATTGGGTCAATTTTTCCTCTGTTATATTCATAAGTGAAAATGGTTACAACTTCAAATGAAAACGAAAAACTGAAAATTCATAAATATCCTATTAACTTGTAGCTAACATCTACTCTGTAGCCAGCTTCAATTGGGCATACAAATCCTCTATTTATCTCAGAGGCCTCTTAGGGTCCCCCCCCTGACTACTTGTCTACATCAAAACTTATCTTAACGACTATATAGACCAGTCACATTGCAGAGCCGTAGTGGAGTCTCCCACTTTTCTTGTAATCATTCAAGCGTGCCTCCAAATTTTCCCGGCCTGACTTCAAGTGTGCCCTAAAGATTAATTTTGGCGCTGAATTAAGGCAGAATTCAAAATATCTATTGTGACTACCAGCGTTGAGGTTTCGTACAGATTACTAGACGTTGATGGGTCTTGCTCTGCATGCTTGCCAGCGATGCTCCTGCATCATACTCCCCTTGAAAAAAATTCATGGACTCCTGTCCATGATCTCTTGTACCGACTTTCCATGCTTTTGAATAACATCTTTATTTACACAACTGACATATTGTATTGGGTGTCCCTTCCACTTGACCAGATATTCAAAGTAGGTTTTCCTCCCGGTCTTTTTATCGATCCTCTGATCCACAATCTTCTCCATTTGTGGCTTCTCTGCTACATGCATTTGTTTCTCCCACTAGATCTTCTCTTGATCTTCTAACCCCTTTGTGTCATCTTTCCTATAAGGATACAGGTCTGAAACATTGAATATGGGCGATATGCCCACACCATTGGGCAGCTCAATCTCGTAGGAGTTTGCATCAAACTTCCTCAAGATCTTACATGGTCCTATCTTTTTCATCTTTAACTTATTATATTTTCCCCTAGGGAACCTCTCTTTTATGAGATATGCCAGAACCTTATCTCATACTTCAAATTGAAGTTCTCTACGATGTTGATCAACTCTGTGTTTATATTCCTAGTTAGAACGCTGCAATTGTCCCCTAATCTGTCTATGGAGCTTCTACATGTCTGCAGCACAATATTCTACTCCTGCGCTCCTGATCTCACTCTGTTCCAAGTCTCTCAACTCAGATACTCCCCTGGGTTGCATTCCATACAATATTTGGAATGATATTTTTCCAGTGCTCTTTTTTGGTGAATCATTGTATGTAAATTCTACTTGTGGAAGAATCTGATCCCACTGATTATGACATTTAGTAACCAGACTCCTCAACAAGTTTCCCAAACTTCTATTTACCACCTCAGTCTTTCCATTTGTCCGAGGATGATAAGTTGAGATGAAGGAAAAATATGTCCCCAACTTCTTCCACAATGTTCTCCAAAAGTGACCAACAAATTTTGTGTCTCTTTCCGAGACAATGCTTCTTGGTAGGCCATGAAGTCTTACAACTTCCTTGAAAAACATATTTGCAATGTGCGTTGCGTCACTGGTCTTCTGGCATGGGATAAAATGTGCCATATTTTAAAATCTATCCACCACCACAAATATAGAATCAAATACTCTTTGCGTTCTTGGTAGTCCTAATACGAAATCCATGCTTATTGCATCCCACAACCTCTCTGGTATTGGAAATAGTTGATACAATCCAGTGTTCTGTCTTGTTCCTTTTGCCTGTTGGCAGATTCTACATCTGTTCACAAAATTTATCACTTCTATTCTCATACCTGGCCAATAGTATGAACTGCTCAATTGTGCAAACGTTTTATCATGGCCGAAATGTCCGACCAATCCTCCATTATGCTTTTCCTTCAAAAGGTTATCCCTCATTGAGCATTTTGGTATGCACAACTGATTCCCCTTGAAAAAAATCCCTCTTGAACCATCTCCTCTGTCCAATGGCTTCTGTCTCTCAGTACAGGGTTCACACATGCTTCATATGATTCCTTGAAATCTATATCATCACAATACATGTCCTTAAGGTGTTCAAACCCCAAGGTCTTCACCTGGAATTCCTACAGAATCAAGCATCTCCTGCTTAATACATCAACAACTTTGTTGTCATTCCCAACAATATGTTTTAAGACAAAAGTATAGTTTTGCATAAACTCAACCCATTTTTCATGTCTATGATTCAATTTTTCCTGCCTGGTTATGAATTGTAAAGCCCGATTATCGCTATACAAGACAAATTCCTGTGGGACAAGATAATGCCTCCACTTCTTCAAGGCTTGAATTATGACATAAAAATCCTTGTCATATGTGGAGTATTTTCTCTTCATCTCATTCAGTTTCTCACTGAAATAGGCAACAAGTCTATTATCCTGACTCGAAACTACTCCTATTGCAACTCCACTTGCATCACATCTCACCTGAAATGTCTTCTCAAAATTCGGCAAGACCAAAATTGGTCTTTCTATTATTTTATCCTTTAGTATATTGAACACCCTTTCGGCCTCCTCTGTCCATTTAAAAGACTTGTGCTTCTTCTTCCTTGTATCCATCATTGATGCACAAATTCCACTGAAGTCTCTGGTGAACTTCCTATAGAAACTCGCTAATCCATGGAAGCTCCTTAATTCGAACATACTCCATGGTAATGACCATTCTTTGATTGATTTCACCTTTTGTGGATCCATCTTAGTTCATTTAAAGAGATCACAAAACCCAAGTAAATGAGTTCTGTCTTCATAAAAGAGGACTTCTTCAGATTTATCAACAACTTCTCCTGCTATAGCCTCCTCATCAATATCCTGTTGTAGCCTCGTCATCACTAATGTTAGGTGTCTCAAGTGCTCTTCTTTAGTCATGCTAAAGATCAATATATCATCCAGATATACAACCACAAACTTGCCAATGAAATCTCTCAGTATTTCATTCATCAGCCTCATAAAAATACTCAGAGCGTTTGTTAAGCCAAACGACATAACACACCACTCATACAAACATTCATTTGTCTTAAAGGTTGTCTTCCACTCATCACCTTCTCTCATTCTGATCTGGTGATATCCACTTTTCAAATCTATTTTAGAAAATAAATTTTCTCCACTTAAATAGTCCATTAAATCATCCATTCTTGGTAAAGGAAATCTATACCTGATGGTGATCTTATTAATGGCTCTTGAGTCTGTAAACATTCCCCATCCTCCATCCTTCTTTGGACTCAACATAGTTGGTACTGCACATGGACTCAATCTCTCTCTGACCAAACCCTTGTCTAATAGTTCCTGGACTTGGTTCTTCACTTCCTCATTCTCTCAAGGTGTTAATCTGTATGCTGCTTTGTTTGGCAGACTTGCGCCTGGTATCAAGTCAATATGATGGATGATACTTTTGATGGGTGGAAATGAGTTAGGCAGCTCATCCACCACTATGTCAGCAAAATTATCCAATAATTCCTGAACTTCTTCAGGAAAATCATCCATTGAAGTACTTGTAAGGATAACTCTGGGTTTCCTCACCACTGCAAACTACATCTCCTATTCTTCCTTGACTTCCTTCAGAAGTTCCTTCCCACTCATGAGAAGTATGCTTTTGATGGCTTCCTCTTTCACCTTCTTCTCCTCTATTGGCAGCAACATGTGTGTCCTACCATTATTCTCTAATGTGTATGTATTCTTCCTCCCACCGCGAATGACATTCCTGTCAAACTGCCATGGTCTTCCCAACAAAATATGGCATACATCCATGGGAATTACATCACACATAATTTCATCTCTATATCCTGCTATCTTAGATTCAGCCAATCATTGTTTAGTAACCATTACCTGGTGTCCTTTCTGCAACCATGAGACTTTGTATGGCTTCAGGTGTGCAGTTGTCTCCAGCTCCAATTTCTCCACCATCTCCATGGATACTAGGTTATCAGTGCTCCCACTGTCAATTATCACCTTGCATACTCTATCTTTAGTCTTGCAAGTTGTTCTGAAGAGACTTTTCCTCTTCACCGGCCTTTCAATTTATGTCTCTGGTTTTAAGAGAACTTTCCTCAACATTAGGGATATCCCATCCTCTGCTCCTTCTGCTTCAACATCTCTTCTCTGTGCTTCTAAAATGTGAGCTTCACCTCCTCCTTCTTTATTTTTCTTATGGAATTCCCAAGACATGTGTCTTGTCTTTCCACATGCATAACATCTTATGTCTCCTCCTCCTCTTCTTCCTCTTCCTCTTGAAGAATTTCTTCCACCACCCTGTCTTTCTCGGGAACTTCCTCCTCTTTCCAAGTGACTATGTGGTTTCTCAGTCTCATCCTTTGACTTATGTGACTTGTCATGGGAAAATCCCTTACCTCTGTTTGGGATTGGGCCTTTGCTTCTTCCTCGTTGGCTTTTTTTTCTGGGCAAATTCTCCTCTGCCTTCATTGCAAACTGATAATTATCCTCCACTGTTCTTATTGACATCATGCTGAGCTCATCTTGGATTTCATATCTCAGGCCATTTATATATCTGGAAAATTTTTCTTCATCTCTCTCCCTTTGTCCAGTTATGATGTTCAGTCTCTAGAACTCCTCTGTGTACTCCTTAATGATCATCCCTTTCTGTCTCAGGTTCTTCATTTTCCTGAAAAGATTGATCTGACAATCTTTGGGCATGAACTTAGCCTTCAACTTGGCTACCATTTTGTCCCAACTCTTTATCTTTTGTTTGCCTTTGCTTCTCTTTTCAACCTCCAGTTCATCCCACCACAGTGTTGCATGTCCTTTTAGTCTGGTGACAACATGTCTCACCCTTCTTTCCTCATCGACGTCTTCATGGTCGAAATATTTGTGAATGGATCTTATCCAATCCAATAGCTCTTCAACATATAATTTTCCTTCTTGCATTGGGACCTTGTTGACGGGCGAAATTGACCGTCCGTCAACTGGGAGAATGGAACCGGTTCGGGGTTGTCTAAATAACCCAAGACATTTGAATGGACCACCTTGACGAGTTTAACGGCTCCGTTGGCCGCCCTAAGGTCTTCTAGGAAAATCAAAGAGAGAAATGATTTGAGCTAAGAAATCTAAAGGAAACTAGAAACCAATAAAACAAAGAAAAAGAACTAAACTAATAAAACAAACC
>ML791302.1:495762-510289 GCA_009831015.1 Picea engelmannii
TAGTTCTGTAGACCCATTTACATCTGACAAGTTTTCTTCCTTTTGGAAGAGGTACAATATCCCAAGTATCATTTTCCATTAAAGAACGATACTCTTCATTCATTGTTGTATCCCAATTTGGATCACCTGAAGCTTCTGCAAATGTCTCTGGATCATGAGTCTCTGAAACTTGATCCAAAAGAGAAGAGGCTCATTGGAACTGTGAACGTGTTTGATGCTGATATGAAGGATCAATGACAAGACCACCAGTTGCTTCTTGTGTTAAACGAACCCATCTAGGAAGCGGTGGAACTGGTGTTAGTTCAGGTTCAAAGGACTCATCTGGAGGAAGGTGAGTAGGTGGAGGTGGATTTTCATCCTCACTCTCATCATCAGAAGAAGAAACCAGAATAGGAACATAAGAAGGAACAAATGTTGAAGATGGCTCGCAGGCCGAAGAAGGCACAACCGTCGAATTAGGCTCACAAGCCAAGATATTTTCATCAAAATTAACATCTCTTCTAAGAATAATTTCATTACAATTTGGTTGAAGAAGTCTATAACCTTTTCCATATTCAGAATAACCAACAAATATACACTTCTCACTTTTAGGTTGCAATGCTTTCCTTTTCTCATCAGGAATGTGATCCCATGCTATACTACCAAATACACAGAAGTGACTTACATCTGGTTTAATTTTATTTCAAGCTTCTTCTGGTGTTATATTTTTAAGAGCCTTTATGGGAGTGTGATTGACTATGTAATTTTCACAGTTGATTACATAGTTGTTTCAATGAGTGATAGTTTAGATGACCAAACTGCTCATGCCAAAGTTTTCTCAAGTCATCGCTATGAGAAACAAAAATTGATGAAAAAGATGATGACCCAAAGTTGTCAAACTTGTAAAACCTGGTAATATCATCAACAATTCCAGTTGCAAGAACATGCTTAGGATATTTTAGATCCTTGATTACAACTTGGTGAGGTGAAAACTCTATGGTTTTACCTTCACCTGAATGAGTGATTTGATATACTGATAGAAGGTTATAAGAAAGACTTGGAACACATAATACATCATTGAAATGACCATTATCTACTTGAATAGTTCTAGATCCTAGAACACTAAGAAATCTATCTGTTGATATTATGGTAGCTTCAGGAGGTATGAACCTCTATTGTGACCTTTGACAAGATTATTATGTTCTGGAAGGAAGCAAAGAAATGAAAGTAACCCTAGACAAGATGTCGGCTGAAGAAAGATAATTAATATGAATTAATTAGTACCCATAGAGAGAAGTCGGCCCAGGAAGTTATCTAGGTTTACTATAAATATAGGGTGCCAGTCTCTCATTTGACATACTTCTCAAAATTGTAGAGACCTACTTCTACGCACTGCAGTCCAGCAGTTTTGTGCACAAGTCCTGAGGAAGGTGTTGCACCAGTTTTTGGGTGAGACTATCTGATCATCTTGGTTACTTCTTGTTTGGTGCATTATCCTTGCTTGGCTATTGGATTGCTACTATAATTATTCTCTTTTTCAAGGTCCAGGTGCTCAGAGGGTGGCTTAGGTCTATGGTTGGGTGACAAGGGTATTGTCAATGGTAAAATGAGCACAATCCTTCATATTCTAATAGGTTATGGGCGCACACCTCTTTCATTCAGTCTAAACGTTGGAAGGAAACATAGCCTCTACGATATTGAGCTCGTTGAAGAACTTCCTCTAGGGTTACTAGCAGGAGCAATTTCCAAGACATTGCCGCTAGGGTTACTAACAGAAGCAGTTGCAGAATCCCTAAATCTCAGATCCGACTCCTTGTGATGGAGCATCTCTCTCAAGGAGAAGATATTCAGATGCACCCTAGTTCAACACACCTTTTGGCTCTCTCAAAAGACAGAAACTTCAGAATTGAAGTTTTAGATAAAGGCATGACCAGCTACCAGTCAACTGAAGACATGAGTGAAACAATCAGTCTTCTATACTACTCAACACTCACTAGAACGATTGAAGATGACATGTGGATAATCGATAGTGGAGCTTCTAGGCACATGACGAGAGATCAAGCCAGACTCTCAAACCTAAATGAGAAGAATAAATAGTACAAGATGGAGCTTGGAGACAAAATCACTTACCTAGTCGAAGGATTTGGACAAGCCTCCGTCAAGTTGAAATCAGGTAACAATGTTCACTTAAGCAATGTTTTATATGTACCTAGTTTAGAAAAGAATCTTGTATCAATATCTTGCCTAGAATACAAAGGAAACATAATATATTTTGTGGATGGAAAAGTATTATCATGGCATAAAGACTCCATCATAGAGAATGCTAGGGTTATTGGAAGTCACGAGGGAAACTTGTATAGACTACTAGAACGAAATGAAGAAGCTCTTGTACATGACAAAGTTAACCCTAATGAACTTTGGCATAGAAGGTACGGTTATTTTAATTATCAAGCATTACCCTCTCTCAGAAGAATGGTTAAAGGAATACCAGAATTGAAATCTACACATGAAGGAATTTGCAAAGGATGTGCCCTTGTGAAGAATATCAAGAAACCATTCCCAAGAAGCAACAACATATCTAAGGAGATCCTAGATCTAATACAATCAGATGTTTGTGGTCCGATGCCAGTAATATCTTTAGGAGGATCTCTTTACTACGTAATATTCATAGACGATGATTCAAGAAATAATTGGCTATATCTACTGAAGACAAAAGACAAAGTATTCAACAAATTCCAAGAATTCAAAGCAGAGATAGAAAACCTCACGAACAAGAAGATCAAAACATTAAGAACAGATAATGGAGGAGAATACACCTCGAAGGAATTCATTGCATTCTGCAAATCGGTAGGAATTAGGAGGGAGCTAAATATTCCTCATAATCCTCAACAAAATGGTGTAGCAGAAAGAAAGAACAGATCTATTGAAGAAACCATAAAATCCTTACTAAATGATCAAGGTCTATCCATGTTCTTATGGGGAGAAGCAACAATGAAAACAATATATGTACAGAACAGAAGTCCTCATCGTATATTAAAGGACATGACACTAGAAGAATATTTCTCAGGTAAGAAACCTAATGTGGAAAACCTAAGAACATTTGGATGCCCTGTTTACTCTCACATTCCCAAGGATAAAAGGAATAAACTAGAACCCTCGGGAAATAAGAGGATATTCGTGGGATACAGTGATTCATCCAAATCTTATAGAATATGTATTCCAGAAAAACACAAAATTGAAGTAAGCAGAGATGTAACATTCAATGAAAAGATGTCTTTCAAGAAATCCATAGAAGAAAATATAGAAGAAGAAGAGATTGAAGAACCTAATGAAGAAAGCACAGAGAAAGAAAATGATGAAAATGAACAACCTGATCATCCTATGGAACCATATGAAAACATTGATTCATATATCGCACCCAAGACCAAGAAACGACCAACTTGGATTGAAGCTACTTTACAAGACACCGAAGGACTCAAGGTTCTAGAAGGAACATTCAGAAAGAGTAAAATACCTAAAATATTCTCAAGTTATGTAACATATATGACGAAGCTTCTAGATGAATAACCTACCACTTTTGAAGAAGCAGTTCAAAAGGAACAATGGAAAGAATATATGATGGAAGAACACCAATCCATTATGAAAAATGGGGTATGGGAAATTGTACTTAGACCTAAAGAAAAGTCAGTGGTAACTTCAAAATGGGTATATAAGATCAAATATGCAGCAGACAGAAGCGTGGATAAATACAAGGAAATATTCGTACCTAGAGGGTTCTCCCAAAAGGAGGGAGAAGATTATGACAAAACCTTTGCTCCAGTGGATAGATAAACTTCCATCAAAGCTATCATATCTCTTGCTTCTTCCATGGGATGGAACTTACATCAGATGGATGTAAAGAAATCCTTCCTCAATGGAGAAATTGAAGAAGAAGTATATATTGAACAACCCCAAGGGTTTGAGGTACATTCTAGAGACACTCACATTTGCAGATTAAATAAATCCCTATATGGACTCAAGCAAGCTCCAAGGGCTTGGTATGCTAGAATGGGCAACTATCTAATGAGAATTGGTTTCTCCAAGAGTCATGCCAATACAAACCTTTCTTACAAATTCATGGAGAATGCACTTGTAATTCTACTACTATATGTTGACGATCTATTCATAATAGGTGAAGAGTCTCTCATCATCCAGTGCAAGAAGGAACTAGCTTCTAAATTTGATATGAAATATCTAGGTCTCGTGCATTACTACTTGGGACTAGAAGTATGGCAGAAGCATGGTGAAGTATTCCTTGGACAAGTAAAGTGTGGATTAAAGATCCTTCAGAAGTTTGGAATGATGGATCGTAAGTCCATGGACACTCCTATGAATACGAATATAAGAAAAGTGAAAGATACAGATTATGATCCAGTAGATCCATCTCTATATCGACAACTAATTGGGTCATTGATGTATTTTTTAAATACTCGACTAGACATTTTCTTTGTCGTGAATACACTAAGCCAGTTCTAGGTGGAACCGAGACATGAGCATTGGATAGATGCAAAGCATGTTTTAAGATATATTCATGGAACAATAAACTATGGCTTGAGATATACTGCATCCAATGATATACAACTTCATGGATTCAGAGACTCAAATTGGGCAGGAAGTGTAGAAGACAGAAAGAGCACTTCAGGTATGTGTTTCATCTTGGGCTCTTCTATGATATCTTGCAGCAGCAAGAAACATAAGTTTGTCACACTCAGCATAACAGAAGCAAAGTATATCACAACATTTGAAGCATGCACATAAGCAATATGGCTAAGGAAGTTAATCTCCAATTTAGTTGATCAGATTCCAGAATCGACCATAATATATTGTGATAATCAGAGTTTTATAAGATTATCAGAACATCTCGTGTTTCATGAGAGGTCGAAACACATTGATATCAAATACTATTTCATTGAAGATAAAGTCCAGGAAGGAGAGGTAAAGCTCAAGTATATCCCCACAGATGAGAAGATAGAAGGCATCCTGACAAAGCCTCTATCCAGAATAAAGTTTGCATATTTCCGAGAGAAGATGGGGATCGTGGAAATAACACCCTGAGTTGAAAGGGAAGAAATGACTCTCCAGGTTGGGAGGGAGCTTCAGTAAAAATATTATTGAAGACATTTATTTTCAAGATTGAAAAGTAGTCCAACTTGGACAGATTCTTTCTTGTTCGGAAGGTGGATTGAGATTTCTGACGGACAACGATTTCCCATTGTGGTTAACATGAGAAATGGTCCAGATTGCTGATGTATCTTAGACAACGAATTCCCATTGTGGTTAACATGGGGAGTGGTCTAGGGAAATCTCGTTTCTTGAGGGTTACTCAAGAAGACTAGCTTGCCTCGCTGGACAATGATTTCTCATTGTGGTTAACATGAGGAATGGTCCGTTTTGGAGGTTGATACAAGATCGTCTTTTCCTCCTGTGGTTAACAGAGGAAATGGTCTGGACAGTCATTCCTTAGGGTGTATTCATTCTCTCGAGGTTGAACTTTGTTTAGTTCCAGAGGAATGACCCAGGGTGGGGAATGGTCTAGGCTCAACAATCAAGGACAAGAATTCCTTAGGGCAGATTCATTCTCTCCAGGTTACACTTTGTTTAGTGTCGGAGGAATGGCCCAGGGTGAGGATTGGTCCAGGCTCAGAAATAAAAATAAATCATTCTTCCTTATTTGAGAAGAATAGGGAAGTTAGCTCATCGTTGATGTTCTACTCCAAGGGCATATATTCTTTCAAATCTCACAGATGTGAGTGAAAGATTGGCCTAGATGATTCATTTTATTTTAACAATATTTTCTATGCAGGTTGGCATCAGATGATTGTTATGGAGACTGCCTGTCTCTAGATAGTAGAGATATACTACTGTGGTGGATTTGTTCCACTGTTTGTGACTATGTGTCACGATTTTATTAGTTGCGTACTACCATGGATAAACATAGTTGTGTTCTATCAATTGATATTGTACCAGTTGTCATAGGAGATTATCCAGTTGGATAATAATGACGGTGCTTGTGATACTACCAATTGAATGGTATGTTTGTGGTCAAGACCATACCTCCCTAGCTAGGAGGGAGTGTTGATATTATGTTAGCTTCGGGAGGTATGAACCTCTATTCTAACCTTTGACAAGATTATAATTTTCTAGAAGGAAGCAAAGAAATGAAAGTAACCCTAGACAAGATGTCGGCTGGAGAAAGATAATTAATATGAATTAATTAGTACCCAGAGAGAGAAGTCGGTCCAGGAAGTTAGACAAGTTTACTATAAATATAGAGTGCCAGTCTCTCATTTGACATACTTCTCAGAATTGCAGAGAGCTACTTCTGCGCACTGTAGTCCAACATTTTTGTGTGCAAGTCTTGGGGAATGTGCTGCGCTATTTTTTTGGGTGAGACTATCTGATCAGCTTGGTTACTTCTTGTTTGGTGCATTATCCTTTCTTGGCTATTGGATTGCTACCAAAATTCTTCTCTTTGTCAAGGTCAAGGTGCTTGGAGGGTGGCTTCGGCCTATGGTTGGGTGACAAGGGCATTGTCAATGGTAAAATGAGCACAATCCTTCATATTCTAACACTATCATCACTAACAAATATTTTCTTGGTGTTACATTCATTTAGAGATGAAAATATGGTTGTATCCTTAGCCATATGATAGGATGCTCCTGAATCAATAAGTCACTCATCAGAAGAAGAAGTGGAAGTTGTGTTGAAAGAGAAATCAAAAGCAAAAAGTGCATGTCCATAAGAAGAAGAAGAAGAAGAAGGAGAATCAATGCTGATTTTGGGATTCTTCATCGCTGCTTCTAAAGATGCCATATTCTTGAAACATTTAGACTCATCATGACCATCTTTATCACAAAATTTGCAATGTCTATCAGTTTTCTTATTTTTTATATTTTGCTCATTTGTCACCATTAGGAGATGAAGTTGTCTGAGTGGGTTTGGGACCCTTATGTTTCTTGTTGTTGTAGCGAGGATGTTTCTTCTTAGGATACTTGGGTTTATCTTTCTTTTGGGAAACTAAGGCTTTGTTGGAGGTACCTGCAGTGTTGATCACTCCAAGTTGTACAAGATTATATTCCTCTCTAATCAAAACAATACAAAATGACTCAAGAGTGGGTTTTTGATAAGATTTCCCTAGAGCCTATCTCATGGCATAAACGGTATATACAAACACATAATATGCACTACCTAGATTAGAAAGAATAAGATAGATGCAATGCTTTTCCTCCATTTTTATATTACATTCTTCACATAAAATTCTGAGTGTTTTAAACTTAGATAGATAGTGTCCAAGGTAAGAAAAAACACTTGGAATCAAGGTTAGTACTTGATTTTCTAACTGTTTTTCTTGGATAATATTGAGTTTACCAAACACAGATTCAATCTTTTCCCAAGCTTCTTCGGGGTCATCAATTTCTTAAAGGTGGAACCTTAAATCAGGAGATGGACATTCCGATTAGTCCACGTGCTTCGTCACTCCTATTAGCCCATTTGGATTTCTCATCATCATTAATCGGTTCTTTTTCTTTTCCCAAGGTATTCTGGTACAAGCCTTTACTTATTAATAAATCTTCCATATGAGAGTTCCATTGGAAGTAGTTGGTGTTGGTAAACAAAACATTACTTGTAGAAGCCATATTAAATATGGAGGTAATATGGATTTAAAAATCAAAACTGATGATTTGGATGGAAAGAGCTCGAAAAGATATGCAGTTTTAAAAAAAACGACACTGAAAAAAGACTTTAGATGTGAGAGTTATGCCCTTTTAAAAAAATGCATAAACGGTAACCAAATGACCACGTGATAGTGTAAGTTTCTTTATGAAGTGACCTAGTTTTATAAACAGAAGTGGGGATCACTTTTACAATGAAGTTACTTTATAATAGAAAAGCTTCATGCAAAATAAATAACTCTAAAATAAAATATTAAAGCTACTTATAGTGATTCACTTTTATACTTGAAGTGAAATACACTTTACAATTTTAGCATGAACTTTTTCAAAAAGGGTAATAGAAGAGAGACTTGAACTCAAGACCTCTTACTTAATAAGACAACTTTTAACCAAATTGTCTAGCTAAACATATTGTAATGTTCAAAAGGAGGATTGGGTGTGTTGTTGTTGTTGTTTTTGTTTTTGTGGAAGACGGCCTTGGAGAGCGTGCTAAAAAAAATTCTTTTCAAAAAAGAAAAAAAAAATCACTTCTCGATGACAACAAGAGCTAGATCTTGATTAGCTTACCCGGAAGATGCACCTTTTCCTATCTATTTCTGATTTTCCAAGATCGCATAGGGCACGGGGCAAAGAGAATACACATATCTAAAAGAGTAGAAACCCGAAAATAAAAAATACAAGACTGAAATAAAACCAAAATACTACTCTCCAAAAATTTAAAAAATGCATATTCAAGCTTTATACCTCTGGATCTGACTGTAATGGTCATATCTTGGGAAAGCGAAAACCTTTTCAAGTGAAAAGAAAAGTGTTCTTGAATGAAACTAGTGCTTCGGACACAATGGAACATTCCTCTCAGCGCATAAATATATGGAAATGATAGAAAATGGAGATGAGGAAAATCGACTTCACGATCTCGATCTACAACAGGAGTGGGTCTTCAAACAGGCTTTGATACTATGTTCGAAAAAACATGTATTCCAACAGAGGACAAAAAACTTCAGTAACCACTCACATAACCAAATCAAATATTAACACACTGATTTTTTCACGAGGTAAAACCCCTACGGGGAAACATTGATGACCCCAACCAATGCGACCACTTGGAGCAGTTTATTAATGCAAAAGAAAAATATTATAAAGAGATTTTACAAGAGAGTTTCTCACAATTGATCATCAAAAAATGGCTCTCCATTCTCTTTATATATATATATCATGGACCAATTGGGTGTTAAGCCATGAATCAATGGCTATTAAGATCGAGGAGAGTATGAACCGTCTGATCCCTCTATGTTGGGAACATATCGTGACCATCAGATTTCCTAACTACAAATGCATACTAATTCATACTAAAGAAAAATACTTTTACCTAATGACACATTAGACCAATTAGATCTTAACTAACTCCTAAGTGTCTAAATATCCTAACAGAACCCATAAACCCATGTGCGACTAATACAACAAAGAGAACACCATCGTTTAGACAACCGCATTTCAAAGGAAGAAAGACAACATGAAGTACATCTACACAAGGCACAACAACTGGAGGAGTCAGTTCAGGAAGTACTAATCAAGTATATACACCACGTGGAGGTAGTAGTTCAATGTTTAGGATGGAAAGACATGATCCCACCATCATGTTACCAGAATTCAAAGGACAAGCATCGGAGGACCCGAAAAAACATTTGTTTATCTATGAAAAGATTTTGGAAGAAAAACAGATCATAGATGAAGATACTAAGCTGACACAACTAGTGATTACACTAAGGGATCACGCATTGGATTGATATATGAGTTTAGCTACAAACAATCCTCCAGGGACAACTAGAACGATTGTGGACATCAAGAAATTGTTGATAAATGAGTTCCAGAAGGCAAGTTCAGAAGATCAGTACATGAACGAGATGATAGAAATTAGACAGAAACCAAGAGAATCTGTATGGGAGATTGACCAGAGATTCAAATGACTAAAATAAAAGTTGAAATATCTCATGACTGATATGCAAAATAGGTACCTATTCATCAATTCACTTCTACCACACTTAAAATACCTATTACGCCAACAAAAGTTTCAAACATAGGCAGAGGCTCTGGAGGAAGCCTTGCAACTGAATGAAAACCAATATAAGCAGACAGATCCAACCATCGAATAACTAAAGGAGGATTTGAAGAACTTAACGTTCCAACTAAACCAGAACAAAAGTAAGGACAAATGAAAATTTGTTTGGTGTACCACATGCAGGATGAAAGGACACCGCAGGAACAAATGTCCAACATTCCCATAGTATATGGCAGCAGGAATGCCAAATACATTACCCACAGGAGGACTATGGTGCGAGATCTATAAGAAACCAGGTCATGATCCATATCACTTCCCAATGATGCAAAAATACCAGATAGTCCCAAAGAGTTTAGATTGCAACTTTTGCAAGTCAGTGGGCCACGATGACAAAGATTGTAGAACTATGGATTTGATGCGAGTGAGGACATTAGAAGCATTTAGAGTGTAGGCAGAAATGATGACTGGGAAAGCCACACCAAAATTTAACCAATTTCTAGTCCCATACAACACTCCACAACAATAGTATAATACTGCACAACAACCATATAATACCGCATAGCCACAATACAACAAAACACAACCTCAGTACAATACTGTGCAGTACAATCAAGCGCCTCAGTATAATGAACAGAGAGGAGATTGAGCTAGCTACATATGTGGAGGATGAGAGAGAAGAGGCTTTGGAAGAGGTAGAGGAGCAGTGGTATGTCATAAATGTCAACAACCGGGACATTATGCAAGGGAATTTCCACTTTCACCAGCAACGTGTATGTATTTTCGCGCATCAGATCATGACACAGAATAATGTCCTACGCTACTAAGAAAGATCCAGGAAAAGAGGAATCAAAACAATCCGAATGTTCAATGGATTTCAATCGAAGAAAGGGATGAAGGAAGGAACATCAACATGTTTATGTGCTGAGGAGCTAAAACAGGAAATGATGCAGCCCGACAAGAGACAATACAACACCAGTGGGTGAAAAAGAATTTCGAACCAAGGAGATAGTTTGATGCACAGAACAAGAAGGAAATATTTCAACAAGCCAGACACGAATTCATGAAGCAAGACACTGCGTCAAATTCAACTACACAACAAAGAAAGGAAGCATCAGAGTACACGATGCCTCCATTGTTGGATCATACCAATGAAATGCAACCCTTGGGACAAGTAAGTACAATCAAAGGATTTTTAAAATCATGTGTAAAACTATTGAATGATCCATCCACTGTCAGAATATTGCAAAATATATTAGAAAAATGTAGCATAGAGACAGAAGGAAAACTAGAACAAAAAACAGTCAATCACCTACATGCAAGGAGAAGAAAAAGTAGGGAGTTTAGGTTGAATACCAACATTAGATATTTCAACATGGGAGATATCATACTAGATCTAGGATCTGAAGCCAATGTACTACCAAAGAAGACATGGAAATGTATGGGAGAGCCCACATTAGGATATTAACGGGTTCAACTGAAACTAGCAAACCAACAGAGAGTCCTACCAATCGGTAGACTGAAAGGAGTGATAGTAGACCTGGATGGAGTGCACACTAAAGAAAACTTTGAAGTGATTGAAATAGTGGACGACACAACACCATATCCAACATTGTTTGGCTTGGATTGGGTGTTTGATAACCATGCCATAATCATTTTGAAGACATGAAAAATGACATTTGTGTCAAGAGAATACAAGGTCATTGCATCGTTGGACCCATCAGAAGGGGAAATGCTTGTAGAACCAACTTGCTTAGACTTATAGGAAATCATCCAGTTGTACAGAACAACTGTGCGCAATGAAGATTATGTAAACCCAACTACAGATGAGATACTCAATTGACGGAGTATTACATCATGTGCGACAGACTTTGACATGAGGTCTAGAAAACTGGAAACAAAGGCTACATGAAGTTTCCACAAGAAGGTGCGTAAGAATAGACCGCGTAGTAAGATGGGTAGGCACGGAGATAAGGGAACCACCTAGTTTCCACGAAGTGAATGATTTAGAATCATTCTTGGCACAATATGAGGATGAAGTGATAGAAAATTAGAAACTCTTAGCACTCGATATAGCACTCAAGGCTACACCTGCAATATGGTGGTGCACACACAAGGAAACAATCAAGGATTGGTACCAATGTAAGCAGTTACTGCGCATACGGTTTGGCCCAGAACATAAAAGAAACAAGAAACAAAAGTATGATGGACAGGGGGCACCAGTGGAATACTTGGAGAAGTGTAGAGTGTCGTGGAAGATGACACCCCCATAGTAATGGCCTCATCATTTTGTACACACCTTAGAAGGCATACCAACCAACTAGTATATAGACCAGGAGTTGCGCAGAGGAACTTTGAATTGAACAGTACTACAACAAAATTTTATAGTCACTTTCTCATTCGAGCATGAGAAATCCAACATAGATGCACCACTTAAGAAGATAATAGGGGTGATATTCATTAAGGAACCATAAGTCAAACTCATAACAGAAGAACAACAATTGAACAGACAGACAGTAAAAGAATTTTTGTCATGCTACCATGTGCAAGAAGAAGCACCACATGAAGATGATCTGTGCGATATTCATATCAAGGAAGTGGAAGGCGAAAGAGAAGTGGAAGGTCTGCCTCTAGAATCAGAAGCAATTTCCGCGTTGATCAAGGTGAAGAAATTCAACATTGGGACAGTTTAGAATCTCAAAATGGCCAGCATTGGAGACTACTAGGATGAGAAAACAATAGAAAGCATAACAGAGTTACTGCGTGAGTACAACAACTTGTTCCCCACAAAATTTATAGAAATGAAGGATATAGTGGGAGAGCTAGGATAAATGAAGATACTGCTCAGAGTTGAAGCAAGGATGATCAGACAACGACCATATAGACTAAACCCGATATATAATTAGAAAGTTAAAGCTGAGATTGACAGGATGCTCAAAGTTGGAATCATATAACCCATGGAGGAATCAGAATGGATAAGCCCGATGGTAGTTCAGGAGAAAAAACAAGGCGGGATAAGAATATGCGTCTACTTGAGGAAGTTGAACAATGCATGCCTACATAACCTGTTCCCTACACCTTTCACGGATGAAGTGTTGGAGAACGTAGGAGGACACAAAGTTTATTCATTCACTGATGGATTCTCAGGCTACCACCAGATCAAGATAGCATAGGAAGACAGATACAAGACCACATTTTCTACATAATGGGGATCCTACCAGTACACAATCACGCCGTTTGGATTGAAGAATGCACCAATAATATTTTCCAGAGTAGTCATCGCTGCATTCAAGGAGTTTATCCACCAGTTTCTAGAGGTATATTTGGATGATTGGACAATCTATAGTTTATTGAAAGACCATGTAGAGGTCTTGAGGTTGATGTTAGAAAGATGCAGGTAGTGTCAGATATTGTTAAAAATCAAGAAATGTATCTTCAGAACACCGTTTGGGATACTATTCGGCCATACAGTATGAAAACAAGTCTTACTTGTAGATCCTGCAAAGATTGCAGTAATTGTTAACATGCCACCACCAATGACAGTCTGTGAAATAAGAGCGACATTGGGCCATAGAGGATACTACAGAAAATTTATCAAAGGGTGCGTACAGATTACCATACCAATGGAGAAATGTTTAAGGAAAGATACAAAGTTTCAGTGGAATGAAGATTGTCAACACGGTCTGAATACGCTGAATGAAAAGATTGTCACTACGCCAATATTAGTAATTCCAGACTGGGAGAAGACATTCCATGTACATGTAGATGCATCATCCATATCACTTGGAGCTATCTTGGCACAACTAGGAGTGGGATATTTGGATCACCCTATAACATTTGTGAGAAGAAAACTATCAGAATCAGAGTAGAGCTATAACACCCCAGAGAGGAAAGGCCTAGCTATGGTCTATGCACTGTAGAAATTTAGACATTAGTTATTGGGAAAACACTTGAAGATGTTCATAGACCACTCAACCATTAAATACCTAGTCAACAAGCTAGTGTTGGGGGGGAGAATATTCTCATGGTTATTATTGTTCTAGGAGTTTGATTTTGAGGTAATAGTCAAGCTAGTAAAGTTGAATGTCTTACCTGACCACCTATCAAGGGTCACGAACTACGAAGAACCTACAAACTTAGAGGAAAACTTTTCAGATGCACAATTATTTTCAGTCCAGATCGCGGATGAATACTTTGCAGCTATCATCCATTACTTGAGTATAGGTACTGCACCACAGGAATACAACACCACCCAAAAGAAAAACTTGGTAGTCCAGGCTGCAGACTATTAGCTGATCCCAGGACACTTATATAAAATGGGCACAGATAGCATTTTGCAAAGATATGTGCTAGAACATAAAAGACCAAGGGTTTTAACAGAATCCCATGAGGGAATAGTAGGAGGACATTACATAGGAAAAGATACCATGTAGAAGGTATTGCGCACAGGACTATGGTGGCTGACCATTCACAGAGATTCGAAAGGGTACTACTAGATATGCGATGTCTGTCAGAGGGTTGGTAAACCCAATAGAAGGGATGATATGCCATTACGACCATAGGTAACTTTGCAGGTATTCAAAATATGGGAAATCAACTTCATGGGACCAATCAACCCACTAGCCAAAAGAACATGAGTAAGGTACATTATCACTTGGACAGAATACCTGACAAGATGGGCAGAAGCAACACCAGTGAAGGATTGTAGCGCAGAAACAACAAAACATTTTCTATTTGAACAAGTAATCACTAGATTTGGTTGCCCAAGAGTTTTGATGAG